>LPNX011145556.1:121262-131915 GCA_001517045.1 Pseudotsuga menziesii | reverse complement strand
CACCCCCCCCCCCCATTTCTCTAACCATTGTCTGCCATTTCACTCTCTATCATTATTTGGTAAACCTTCTGTCTCTATAGTTCATAAAAACCTACTCATGACACCCATATCCCATTTAAATACCCACAAATAACTCGTACAAGGGGCTCATGTGTTGGTTCAAGGGCTTGTTGAAGGCTCATACATATTAGAACGTTCAACAATATCATGATGTCTTACACATTAGAGTGGTTGCTCATGGTGATTGAGCCCTAGAAGTGGTGTTTCTTGTCTAAGGCCTTAATGATCTTGTTCTACCTCCCCCCCACTCTCCATCTCTCTACTCTCTCTCTCTCTTTCTCTCTCTCACACACACATAGAACACAACATGCTACCTCATTTATAGCCTAAGGCCCAAATGATCTTGCTCTACCCCCCCCCCGACTCTCTATATCTCTCATTAACCCTCCTTGTCTCTCTCTCTCTCTCACACACACACACACACAGAACACGTCACCCATCATTTCCCATAACAATTGAACATGTTGTACCTCAAATGACCATGTAGAGGGTGAGCGAATCCATTATATGTTTTTCAGTAATGATATAAATTTTAAAGGGATACTAGCATGCCATCTATCTGTTATTAACCAAGGGATTGAGTTCATGTGTTATTGACAATGGTCTCCATTTCCATTACTGTCGTGACCATGGTCTCCATTGTCGCTACTACCGTGCTAGGGCTTGAGGCCATGTGTTATTGACAATGGTCGCCACTAAACCTTTGTTAAACCTTGACACCCATCCTTGGTCAGTGTTGGAGGCCTCCCTTACCCTCCACTAGCCATAGGTAAGGAGCCTAAGACCTCATAATGGCACCCATGGGCCTAAGAATAAAGTAGTGGTGAAGACTATATTGTGAAAATACTCGTACATGTGTGAATACCAAGACATTGTTGAAGAACGTTAGTCATTAAATGGAATAAAGATTAGTGAGTTAATGTTGTAAATGTTAGGCAGCAACGCACACACATTTTTATGCGTGTATGAGTAGACACACATGCATACTCCTATACATGTGTGCACTCTCCTGGACACACATGCATGCTCCTATTGCTAGTTAAAAAAAATAGAGATTTTCCTTCCTGGGTTTGCTACCAATTTTCACGGGTTTTCTACCACTGTTTGTGCATTTTGTGCTCCTGAAATTTGTAATTTGGATCACATTCAATCATCAATTGGACACTCTTTGATCTATTGGATAAAACATCACTCTTAGAATCTAACAAACATCTTCAGTGGTCTTGTAAGTTAGTGGATACATTCAAACTACAAGTTTTCATTGCAAGAAGAGATCATTTTGAATAGGTATGGTGAATTGTAAATAATTGTTTTCATTCACAAGCATTGAGATCATTTCATTGATTTATGTTTTATCATATTCCTACAACAATATATCTCTCATAGACAACAATTAATTTCACAAGAAGAATTCCCAACTTCACACCTAAACCTTTGAAGCAATCATGGGAGAGGGTCCATATTGAATAGTTCACCAAGTTGTCCATATTCTATATATAAGATGAAGTATGCAATGTAGACCAATAATTATTTGCAGATGAATATATTTTGATTTCATGCAATGATGGCATAGATGAAGTTATGTCTTGAGACTCTTCAATTTGAAAAAAAATACTTTGAAGCAATCATGGGAGAGGGTTCATATTGAATAGTTCTCCAAGTTGTGTTAGTTTTTCAACATTTAAGCTAGCATTATGTTAATATCTTTTCACTGAGAGAATAACAAGCACAGCAATCACATAAGCACATCACAAGAGACAAGAGACACAAAGATTTTAGGAGGGGAAACCATAAATGGAGAAAACCCCTCAACTTCCTCTAAGATAGTATCACCACAAGATGTGATCCCAAAACAGTAAGATGACCTCCCAATACAGCAGCAGCCTTCTATCTTCTGTCAAGCCAAAGTATTTCCTTCTCCAAAGGTGCGCCACACTTGAGAGAGCAAGTGATGTAATTCACAAGTGATAAATAGAGAGACTCTCACTCTCTATTTATATTCTTCCGTTGACTTGAAGTGCACTCAACCATGTAGGCTTAACTTACAATTACTTACTCGAGCCTACACCTTAATTAGTGTATAATAACCCAAGTGCCCCAAAACTGTGGGGACTTACCTAATGACTTGACATGACTTGATTACATTATTAATCCTCCCGATCGGAACATTGGGGCATGACCACATGACTCAAATACATAATAGAAACATCCCGGAATAAACATCGGGTTACAATACATAGAAGAATACATTCCGAAGTTACATATACATCAACAAGTTGTCCATATTCTCTATACAATATGAAGTATGCAATGTAGACCAATAATGATTTGCACATGAATATATTTTGATTTCCCACAAGGATGGCATAGATGAGGTTCTCTCTTGAGACTCTTCAATTTGTATAAAAACCTTAGAAGCAATCATGGGAGAGGGTCCATATTGAATAGTTCACCAACTTTTCCATGCTCTCCTCTTCATGCTACATTTATCATAGCATTCCTTTGAGCTTGACATGGATGCCTCTACCTCAATGATTTCTCCTTCCTTCGAGGGATTTGCAACCTCCTCATTGTGTAATTAGTCAAGTTGTTCTCTTTAGTTAGTGTAACTTAATGAGTGTAATTTATTCAATTTATTCCCAAGACATCCAAAAACCAACTTGTGTATTCCCTCACAACTAATGTGGCATATTATGTGTAATGTCATCTCGTCCGAAGGTGTTGGAAATGAAGAATATTTCATTCATCTTCTTGTGACTTCCACTACTTTTTCAACACAAAGGAAGTCATAATACTATAGTTGTAATACCTGCAAACTTGACTCTCTTTACTTGACTCAAATAGAGTATAGAAATGAAACTTTAGTTCAAACATAAAGAACAACCTTTGATCAGTGTTTATGTATCAATGCCAATAATTACCATACTAACATATCTGTAATTTAGTTAATTATGTTGGAACACGTCATGTTTCTTGTATAATGAAACTAATACCTTATTTGTTGCTTCTTATGCAGGGGTAGACCTCGTAGTTTTGATAAAGAAACATTTGGAGATGGGAAAATCACATAACAGAGTAAGAAAAACTAGAAGGAATATTCCCATTGAAAAGGAAAATGAGGTAAGAGAAAAGGCTAGGTTGGAAATGGACAGAGTGAGACATGGTCCAGACATTTCCACTGACACTGCAACCGATCCTAACATGATTGATGACAGAAAAACCTCTAGTTCAGAACTGCGGGTGAAGCAGTTGCGTCAAATGGACCCAACTCAAATTCCAACATAAACACAGTCTCTAAACAACAATCCATCAACGAGCCATGCTGAATCTCTTGAAGACATAGGTATATTGAGAGACATCGAGTATCAAGCGTTGGACATAGGAGCAATGATTAATTTGCAATCTCTCCAATAATACCACAACCATGTCAATCACACTCCCAATATGGACCAACATGTGAATGAAGCACCACAACAAAGAAGCTCCGGGATTCGTAGCTCATGTCCACCTTCCCTACCTCGGTTGTCTAATGCAAGAAAAAGGAATCCTAGATGTATCCATGTGGATGAAAGTTGTCTGTTAGGCCTTGAAGGTAAGTTTCCCAAACACACTATTGATTGGCAATGTAGAAAATTAATGAAGGAATATTTTGAATCCAAAGGAGATGCAGGTAAATGTCAATTATTACTATGCTTGTTAAAGTCAAATTGTTTAGTTGTTGTTAGGAGAATTCTGGGCATAAATCTAGTTAGAAGTTCAGAGGCTAACAATCATATTGTTAGAAATATCCAATATGCTTTTAATGCTATTGGGAAGACATCTCATACTAAATATCTTTGTGCGGCTCATCGTGTGTTATCAGAATCAATTGTAAGCAGGTCCACACGACAACATCACCTCCAGTCACACACTTCTCACATACTTAAATTAAATTGATTTTTTTTAAGTACTCTATTATAAGAGAAAATATTGAGACTCCAGGTGGAAAATATTGTTGGGATTTTGTCGGCAGGTTGCCTCATCGAGATATGAAGCTAATTGATGTTGTTAAGGACTTAGTACAAAAATTCTGGCATGATCATACCAAACCTTCATCTAACCAAAGAGATGTGCTAAAGCTGAGAAAAGGTTCTATTGAATGTGAACCCCACGTCAAACACTTCCATGACACGAAACAGACTGAACTCTATGAGAGATTCGGGGATGAGCACACACAATTGAACCTGGGCCAAAGGTCCTTTGAGAAATGTAAACCATGGTGTGTTCGTATATGCATTGATCGAAACACATGTTGTTGTATATACCATGTAGAATATGAATATTTTTATGCCACTTATAAACATATATTTTGTGACTTGCATACTAACATTGTTCAGGGCTGCAATGAATCCGTAATACCACCGAATGCATCAAGATATTTTATCAGTAGTGTCATGTGTCCAAGGCATGAAGGACAAAAATACTATGGAAAATCATGTCTATATGGGAATTGTTCCAGGTGTAGTGGGTTTGCTCTTTTGAACCATTGCATTCATGGAAGCGATGAGCATCAATTTGGCAGTATGATCGTGGAGATGCAGAGCTTCAAGTATGTAACCTATCAATCAGATAGTGCAAAGGAAAGTAAAAAGATTGCATTGGTGAAGTCACAGGTGCATATTATTATTGCATGTTTTTCCTCTTACACGTTCAGTTTCTACATATACATTCTTTAAAGGTCACATTCTAATATGGCCCTTGTTTTTATGGAAATAGGTACGGGTATGTGATTTTTTGACGGAGTTCTACAAGAAAACCAAGCAGTATGTTCAGCATGTGCATGTAGCGCGATGTTAGGATGAGCAGTACAAAAAATGCAGGGACAACTTTCCCATTGGGACCATAGTTTCAATTGTGGGTTTTGCAGAAAACTACACCCTTCAGCCATAAAATGAAATTCAGAGTCAATACCACCATTCCTACCAAGTCATCATCATGGTACATATTAAGTATAGGAATGGCCTCGAGAGCAGCATTAACAACAGGATAATACATAAGGAGACAAACTTTTACATAAGTGATGACAGCTGCCACGATCTGCATTATGTGTAACATTGTTTTTGAATTTTCTATGATCAGCTAAAGGAGGGAGATATACAAATGGATCGGCATTGGATATGGTCAGATGGTTGTGCGGGCCAGTTCAAAAATTCCTGAGTCTTCCAATGGATGAGTATGTTGCATAAGACTTACAATGTGCCGCATATATGGAACTACTTTGAGACCGGGCATGGAAAAGGTGAGCATGACGGGGCCGGTGCATGCATCAACACCGCACTATGAAGGGAGGAGATGAGGTTTACCAAAAAACTCCATATCAAAGATGTAGAATCCATAGTTCAATGGTGCTCTGCAATAATGTTAGACCGAACTAAAGTGCAACATACATCAACAAGGGAAAGAAGGGCAGTTAAGAATTTTTGGAAAGTGGTTGACATAGATCGATTGCGCTCCTATAGTTGCGGCACAGTACGAGGAACATGTGGATTTCATTCGGTTTGAAGTTCAAACAACCCCCTATTTGAAATATGGATGCAGAAACTTGCTTGCTTTTGTAGCCCTTGTAGCAATGGTGAATGGGATGAATGCGAATGCATGGATTGTGTTGATGATTGGGATCATGTGTCACTTGCAGTAGACCCGCGTTTATTCATTGAAACAACCGACTTAGAGGAGGGCTAGTTATCTATTTTGACAGACTACGACCATATCTCAGATCTTGTACAGCCAGGACACATATATGCAGTTGTTTCCCTGAAAGACAATGAATGGGGCATGGATTATTGGTTTTCATGATGCATTCAAGGTAAGAAAATCCTAAACGGATCATTTATTGATGATGAAGGAAATTAATTCCCTAGTGGCTCCATGGTAGTTGAGGGTGAATATCTTACACTAGATGGAAAATCAAGAAGAACTAGTGGGCATGTATTCATGGATTACAGACCAGGTTCTGTGGTCTATCACTTCACAAACTTGATTGTTGGCACAAACATCCATCTACAGACAATGTCAAACAAGAAATCAACCAAGTTATGTTACTTATTGCCTCATTCAGAGCACAAGAGATTGATGTAGACAATTAGAAACAAAGAGGATCCAGATGGCTATATTGAATGAGATTGGGTAATTGCACTTACACTCCTCTTACACTACCACACTAGCCTAACATTCGACCAATCCTACCCTAAACATTGAACAACTTCTATGAGATGAATATTTAGATCTGTTAAACACTCCTCCTTCAACTTGCACAATGTATTTCACACGCACAATGAGGCATTGGCAGGGTCAATGCAGCGTTGCCAGGGTTTCATGGACCCCATTGGGGAGAAACCCTAGTTTGCATAATCTGTCTTGGAGGCATGCACAGGATTTGTGGAGTCACGGGGGAGGCCATACTAACCATAATCCCATGCCACTATCCCAGGGGAACTGACGATTCATCAACTAGATCCCTGGTTAATGTTCTATGGTGAGTTGCAGTAGGCCTGCAAAAGTCATTCAGGGACACCTGGGCCAATTCAAGGCCGGGGTACAAAAATCAAACTAGGCAGCGATTTCTGAATCTATCGGCTCCTACAGTTGTGTTTGGGAATGGCGATCATGGGCATGCCACCCCCGGCCTCTCGGAACAAGGTTTTGCAGGGTCGATACATCGTTTCTAGGGTTGCATGGATGCCACTGGGGCGAAACCCTAGTTTGCAAAATATGTCCTGGAGGCATGCCTGGGTTGTACGAAGTCAGGGGAGAGGCCACCCTGGTCATAATCCTGTTCCACGGTCCCAACGAAACTAAATGTTTGTCAATCAGAGCCCCGTTCAACGTTCTATGATGAGTTGTAGTAGGCCTGCAAAAGCCGTTTATGGATGTCTGGTTCAATTCAAGGTCGGGGTCCAAAAACCAAACTAAGCAGATATTTCTGAATCTATTGGCTCCTGCAAGTGTGTTTGGTCATGAGCTCCATGGGAAGGACACCCTCGATCGCCTAGAACAGGTTTTTGCGGGTTTGGTGCACCGTTTTCAAGGTTGCATGGTCGTTTCTAGGGAGAAACCCTAGTTTGCAAAATTTGGCCTGAAGGAATTCCCGGGCCATATGGAGTTGTAGGGGAGGCAACCCTGGCCATAATCTCATTCCATGATCCTAAAGAAATCAACGTTTTGTCTATCAGACCCTCGATCAATCTTCTATGGCGAGTTGCAGTAGGCCTGCAAAATCCGTTCAGGGATGCCTAGGCCAATTCAAGGCCAGGCTCCAAAAACCAAACTGAGAAGAGATTTATCAATCTGTTGGCTCCTACAGGTGTGTTTGGGCATGGCTTCCATTGGAAGGCCACTCCATGCCGTTTGACACAAGGTTTTTCAGGTTCGGTGCACCATTGTCAGGGTTGCATGGTGGTTACTAGGGTGAAACCCTAGTTTGTGAAATATGGCTTGGAGGCATGCCCTGACCATGAGAAGTCGGTGGGGAGGCTACCCTGGCCATAATCATGTGCCACGATCCCAACGAAACCGACGGTTCATGGATCGAAGCCCTGGTCAACGTTCTATGGCGAGTTGTAGTAGGCCTGCAAAAACCGTTCAGGGACACCTGGGCCAATTCAAGGCCGTGGTCCAAAAACCAAAACGAGCGATGATTTATGATTCCATTGACTCCTACAAGTGTGTTTGGGCATGTCCTCCATTGTTTTTTCTCTCCCAGACCGAGAGTCACCAAGTGTCCCTAAATGACATTTTCATGCAACTTTCAACTGGACATAAATCGACAACCCGAGGTCAGATCGACGAACTATTAACTCCATTGGTCTCCTAGAATACCATTACCTCTAGGGGAGCCTCTCCACCACGTTTTCATGGCCCAGTGACTTCATTGTGCATCGGTTTCATAAACTATGGTTTTGCTCAGTTTCCTTCAATGCAACTCTCGCATTGGTGGGTCAACTCTGCAAAACCCTCCAGCGTGCCAGTATTGGTAGTGTTCCCATATCGAAATTTCCCATACACACTTGCCGGAGCCAATGACATGCAATATTTCTCCTCCATTTTTTTTTCGCTCCTAGACCGAGAGTCACCAAGTGTCCCTGAACTACATTTTCATGCGACTTTCAACTCAACATAACTCGACAACCGAAGGTTGGATCGACGAACCGTCGAATCCGTTGGTCTCCTGGCATTCCATTGCCTAGAAACCAATAGACCATATAACTAGAAGCTATGTACCTACACTACAACAAAGAAACTAGAGTTTGATGAATTACAAGTAGAAACACATAATTGTATGAATTAGAAGTAAAAACTCATACATGAATTACAATTATATAGCCAATTAAGGTTTCATGGATTGAAAGAAATTCCCATACATAGATATGATGTGTTATTTTAGTCTCTCTTATGTAGAATCACTTAGACCATATACCTAATCTACAAGAGAAAATAGCAAAAAAACTAGGGTTTCACGAACTACAAAGCATAAACCTAAAAACTAGGGTTTGTAAATTTACACATATAACTACAAACTAAGGTTTTATGAAGTATAAATTCACATACATAGAGATCATGTGCTATTTTAGTCTCACTTATGTAAAAATACTTAAACCATATACCTAAGCTACATGCACAAATATAAAAAAACTAGGGTTTCATGAACTACAAATCACAAACCTAAAAAATAAGGATTACAAATTTACACATACATCTACAAACTAGAACCATATACTTATGTAACTAAACTTAGACCAAATACCTAATATATAAGAACAAATGTCAAGAAATCTAGGGTTTCTTGAACTACAAACCACAAACTTAAAAGCTAGGGTTCACAAATTTAGACATAGAACTACAAACTAGGGTTTATGAACTCATTAGGTTTATATCATTATATTTGTTAGTCTCACTCAACTAGAAACTAGTAGACAATATACCTAGAAGATATGTACCCACACTGCAACATAGCTAGGGTTTCATGAACTACAAACCACAAACCTAAGACTATGGTTCACACATTTTAGACATAAAACTAAAAACCAAGGTTTATGAACTCATTAGGTTTAGATAATTAGATTTTTTTGTGTCACTAAACTAGAAACCAATATACCATATACCTAGAAGATATGTACGTTCACTACAAAAAAGAAACTAAGGCTTTATGAATTACAAGTATAAACAAATAATTGTATGAAATAGAAGTAGAGACACATACATGGATTACAAGTATCAAGCCAACCAGGGTTTCATGAATTGAAAGAAATTCCAATACATAGAGATCAAATTATATGTTAGACTCACTTGTTAATATACACTTAGACCATATACCTAATCTACAAGAACAAATAGCAAAACATATAGTGTTTCATGAACTACAAACCACAACCCTAAAAAATAGTGTTTACCCATTTACACATACAACTACAAACTAGAGTTTTATGAACTCAATAGGTTTAGATATGATTTTATTTGTTGGTCTCTGTAATATCCTGAATTTTTTACCTAACACTTATGGGCATAATCCCCATTGCTTATGATGTTGCTTTGATGTTTTATTTTGTATATTGGGCATAAGACCCCACTGCACGTGAACATGATAATTTGTTTGATATATTGAGCGTAATCCTATTGCATATGTTATATATATATATGATTTCATGTGTTGGGCGTGGACCCTAAAGCACATAATTGATGAGATGTTTGTGTTGGCCAAGAAGCTTTGAAGCACATGAGTTATGAAACCTTTGTGTTGAGCAGGAAGCTATAAAGCACATGAAAATATAAGAATTGGAAGTGTTGGGCATAATCCCTGGAGCCTTCCAAGTTTATGTTGAGAATAAGATCTGGAACATCGGATCCTTAGCCATTGTATCCCTAGGTGTATCCTACAAATACATCTTAGAATTAGTGTTGAGTGAGGAGCTCTGGAATTGCACTGAATTTGTAACTCCCTGTTTTTAGCGTTGAGTATGGGCTCTGGATAAGCGCTAGGAGTTACTCGAAAATTAAAATGTTGAGTAAAAACTACTCTAATAGAACATTGATCTCATCTTACTTATTTTTAAGTGATTAAATGAAATTTCAAATTACTATATCTCATCAAAGTACTGAATAAATACCATGTTATATGAGGGAATCCAACATGCAAGGAGGTTTAGAGATGCCTAACCTAGAGATGGCCTAACCCCTACCCAAAGGCCTTAATAAATAAGTGGCTATAAGCTAAAAAGAAAAGTGTTTTGTGATTAGGGATCATGCCATATGATGCCTACAAGTAAAAATGTTAACAAATGGTATATATAACTATATAGTTTATATATAATGTGTGTAAAAGAGTAAGCATAGTAATAATACTAGTAACTATGAATAAATAATGAAAGGCTCTACATATTATTATTATTATTACTAATGATAATTATACTAAATACCTACAAGAGTAAAAATAGGAACTAGTCAAAATTTCCTAAGTTAAATTTAAATAAATATTAAAATTACCTAAACTAAGTAAAAAGGGTCATTTCAAAAAATCAAATGATTCTTGATTTAACTGCCCCTTTTCCTGAAAAAGTA
>LPNX011145556.1:67963-117074 GCA_001517045.1 Pseudotsuga menziesii | reverse complement strand
GTTTCATTTCTTACTTGCATAGTAAACTTCTTTTTCCTTCCTTCAAAAAAGAAAAGTTTTGACTGAGACTAGGACATCATCATTGAGCATTGGATGTGGGTTTTTTTATTGGATTTCCAAGCTTGCAGAACCTTTATGATCTTTTGTCTCTCATGCATTTATGACTATCTTGATCAAAATATAAAAAAAATGGTAGTTTTAAGTTAGATTTGCTTATGTTTTTGAGAAAGTTGAAAAGTTAGAGTGCATTGGCATATAGGTGTGCTTCATGTTGTTCTTTTAGGAAAAGAGATTCCCACCCTTCTCATTTGCTTTCGAAAAGAAGAAATTGGTTTGGAAAAATGCTTGCTTGTCTTTGATTTGATGTTCATGACTGTTGATTGGAATGATTTTTGGTTTTGAAACAAAAAGAAAACACTCTCTTCCCTCCTGTAATACTGAACAGTAAAGTGAACATTTGCATAAGCATATTGCATGGTTTTACTTTTCTGTCAAAACATCATGCATTCACCTAACCGTACAAGTTAAAATTAATGGTATTTGTAGGTTAAAATTTATGTAGTAACTTGAGTGATAGGTTAGAGACGTGTTTGGGCGTCGTAAAACGTAGGAGCTATCATTATTTGTCAGCATTACATTGCGGGACTCGCGTGGTTCTTCCATGTACTGTCAATATATCAAATGGACTTTCCCGTACCCTTGAGGTATATAGAAAGGTAATTCATGTACTCAATTGTATATCGGAAGGCCCCTTGTGTACGATTATGTATTAGACAGCACTACTACCGATTTGAGCTCCCACGTACCTTGAGTATATCGGGAGACCCCACTAGGGTACCTTATCTATCTGAGAAAAGCCCTTTGGTCGTATTGTTTGGAGCCATACACCAAAAATAGCATTCAGGGAGATTACTACGCACGTACCCTCGAGGTATATCGCGAGTGGCACCTTCTTGACAATCCTAGTGAGAGACCTGACTTTTGAACTCCTCCTATCATTTTAAGTCTGCTTGTTTTGACCTATAGTTTGTGTAAGGAAGTATTTTGGTGTGTTTTTTCTAGATTTTTAGACCCTAGGTTAGATAGGAAATATACAAACTGGCTGAGTTAAGATAGTGCAGGAGTTAAGATAGTGCAGGAGAGTACAGGGCTTGCCTCCCGATTTTATTCCTGTTTCAAGAGAAAATCCAATGGAAGCTATCAACCAAGGAGTTGCTACCACCTCCCAAGTGGGAGATAATGTGGTGGTGGAAAGTGGAGTACCATATTCTTCACACTCACCTCCCTTGGTCCAACAACCTTCTCGGGGAAATTCATCGTTCCGTTCTCCCTTAGAAGGTCATGTTGATGATACAACCCGTCCAGACTTTGGTCCCAATGCTCCTTTTTGGGAGACACCTATAGGACAGGACATTGCCTCATTTGGCACCCGTGTAAGTACTCCTAATTATGAAGAAAAACATAGGCAATACCGTGCTTCTATTCTTCATGCATAGGAGGTAGAAAAGCAAATTGATGACCTATTAGGCTCTACACTAGTACATTCCACATCTCTTCCTGTGGGATATCATTCACTAGTCGATTCTTAGTGAGACCCATTGAACCAATTATAGATCGGCCATTAACAACCCACAACCCAGATCAATTTACCACCACTCTCACCTCTCATGTTATGTCTGTTCCAAATCTTCCCAAGTCTTCTGCACTTGGGGCCCAACCTTCAATTCCTATTTCGTTAGTACCTTCTAATGCCGGGGGGAAACCCCCGGCACGACCTACGTTATCTGATGCCATAATTTTACCTAGTCAAGGGCAGACCTCAACATAGAATCATCTATAGCTTTTGTCCCTACCACCCATATTAATGTGGTAAATCCCCCATCTAGTTCAGGTCAGCCCTTGGGGGAACAACCTGTAATTGTTCAGCCTTCTGGAGGTTATGGTTATCAAATACCTGTAGGTAATCATCCATCTAATCCTACAGGAATTCCTTATACTGAAATTCCATACCCCAGTAACACTTTTACACCATTGGGGAAACCCAACTGATCTTACATACCAGCTATGGGAGGGATACCTATACATACTGCGGGAGGTGCGAGCAGACCGCCTTATGGAAGTCCTCCCCCAGGGGGACCTAATGGTCCCGGAGGATCTGGCAACTTTCCTCCTTATGGTCCTGGTGGTCCTAGTGGTCCTGGGGGACCTGGTAGCTTTCCTTCTTTTGGTTCTTGAGGGTCTGGTGGCCCTCCACCTAGTGGTTCTGGTGGCTCTGGAGGCTTACCACCTCCTAGATGCTCTAAAGGGTTTGGTGGTCTGCCTCCTGGTGGTCCTGGTGGTCCTAGTGGTCCCAATGGTCCTAGTGGTCCCGGTGGCCCTGGCGGTCCTCCTCCTAGAGGCCCTGGTGGTCCTAATGATCCTAATTCCAGAAATCAACCCCCCATGGGTGGATCTTTTGGTGGTTCTTCCTCACAGTAACCTGTTTATCTATCTACCTATGGTCCTACTAGTAATTATATGCCATATCAATATTACCAATATGTGCAACCCAACTGATAGTTACCTTTCCTAGCAAATTTGGACTTACATGATCCGTCCAAGTTGATTAATGATCCCATTCGACACAATCCCTCATGGCCTCCCATTCCGGTAAAGTTACCATCAGATATTCCGAAACTCAATGGGAAGCAGGGAGACGATCCGAAGAACCATGTTATGACTTTTCATTTATGGTGTTCTTCGAACTCCCTCATGGATGATTCCGTCCAGTTACGAATATTTCAGCGAAATTTGACCAGTACAGCTGCGAAGTGGTACATTGAACTCCCACAACATTTGTTTGTGGATTTTGGCTCATTGGCAACCGTGTTCCTTATACACTTTCAGCTCCCTATTCGTTATGAAATGGGCACTGATCTTTTAACTTCTCTGTGACAGAACACCTCCACCCACATTTTCGATCATATTCATGAATGGAGAAGGTGGAGAAGGCTTATTAAGGCCCCTATTCCGGATCAGTTACTAGCTGATTGGTTCACTAAGTCCTTGTTGCCTCCTATTGCTCGAGATGTGGCTATGGGTGGTGTCGTTACCAAAGAGCAGGCTATTAGTCGGGCTCAGTACCTAGACTTGGTCTATTCCCAATCTGGAACTCTTTATGACCTGATTCCTCAAGCTCCTCGCCCCAGCACTGACCCTGCCAAGCCACCAGCAGAAGTACCTGTTGATGGGATTGTTGGTTCAATCCAGTCCCCATCCATAGCAAAACCTGCCAACCAAACCCAAACTAACACTCCTTCGACTCCTAAGGTTTCCACCGAGGTCAATTCCATTCAAAGTACTCAAACCTCGGGAAATAAAAAGAAAGGTAAAAATAGAAATAAAAAACCTGGAAACCAATAGGAGACTCCACGACCAACCAATAACGACAACGACAAAGGGAAAAGGAAGGCTAAATATCCCTGTCTGTTATGCGGTGGTGACCATTTTTCAAAGGAGTGTCCCAGTCGGGACGAAATCTCCCAGTTTCTAAAGTCTAATCCCGCACCCGCAGTACTTACGGATCCCTTTCCCTCTCAACAAAAACTGGTAGACCACATGTCTAACCAAGGTAACTCTAGTTAATCGGAGGAAATTGGTATGATGTCCTCAAATACAATCCATCTGCAAACTCGAAATCATAATTATGATAAACCCGCAGATAAGAAAGAAGATCAAACTTCTTCAGGGAAAGCTCCCTCTACTAGCTCTCTGGAATCCTCGTCTACTGTCCCTTTATCTATCGAGAAGCCTACTCTTGACATGATTTTGCGCCCACCTAAGAGTACTCTTCGGAAGGTTGTCTTTACTCCCAATGCCCGAGCTGCTCAATTCTATAATGTGGTTTAATATCTCACTCAAGAACCTTGTGTCATGTCTACCCTAGAAGTACTCCAAAGTTGCCCCACACAGCGCAAGAACTTGTTGACCACTTTAGGAGCTTTAGACCCGGATAACACTAACTTGATACATTTCAACGTTGAGAATTATAAACCTAGATTACCACATAAGCTTGCTTTTCAGATCATTACGAAAGTAGTGGGAAAGAAAGTCTTTCGAATGGTACTAGATGAAGGATCTTCGACCTCGGTGTTATCTCTTACTTGTTGGAAAGCTCTTGGCTCTCCCGAGCTTGTTACATCACCTACGACCCTTAAAGCCTTTGATGGTGAGGGTTTCCAACCCCATGGTCTCATATCAGCCCTCACGGTCAAGCTGGGGGGGGAAACCGTTTCCATCCAAGTAGAAGTGGTAGATGCCCCTTTAGATAACAACCTCCTTCTAGGAAGGAATTGGTTCTATGCCATGACTATTGTTGCTTCAATAGTTTTTCAAATGGTCCAATTCCCACATCTACGGAGAATTGTTATGATTGATCAGCTTGATTTCTGTACGCCAGATGTTAATACCTCCAGGGCTAATAACATACCCATGTTAGGTCAGTCCCCTCCTCCTTACCAGTTGATTCGGGTAGGCATGCTGAAGGATTCATCCCTTATGGGGATTTTCCCATCTACTCCTCCTAGCATGGATACCTTGACAGTACATATGATCGCCTCATTTGATTATGAGCCTAAGGGAAAAAATGTTGTTGAGTCCTCATGAAGCTATGTATGACACCATTCAAACCTTTTCCAATGATCACACTGATGACCTTCATCTAGTGGCTTCAAATCCTTACCATTTACCATACTGGTTAGAACCTTCTCTTCCGGTTGTAGACTATCTCTCTGAGACTTTTCCCTCTGATGAGTCCATTATAGAGATCATGAACACGAATGAGTCCATTTGGGAGGATCACCACCATAGATCCATGTTCCTCCCCAACACCAGTTCGGGTAGCCATGATTTTGCATCCTTGTTTCCTACTGATATTGTCAATGTTCCGCAAAGTCCTATATTGTTGCAAGATACAGATTCTGAAGGAAACCTTTGCAACATTACTTAGACGAACCCAATTGACATATCAGCCAAGCCTGATGTTATCAAGCACGTTCATGTTGGGCAGAACTACTCTACAAATGAATCTGAAGCATATAAGGCCCTTTTTAAGGAATTTCGTGATATTTTTGCCTGGTCCTATGAAGAGATGTCGGGGATTGACCCTTCCATCATGGTCCATGAGATTAAAACTTATCCCACGGCTAAACCTGTCAAGCAGAAACTTAGGAAAGTCCATCCTCAGAAGGCCGCACCTATTAAAGCTAAGATTGAGAAACTTTTGAAAGCTAGTTTTATTTATCCTGTACCTTTAACAGAATGGGTATCGAATGTTGTCCCTATCAATAAAAAGCAGGGCACCATTAGATTCTGCATCGACTTTAGGGATTTAAATAAATATTTTCCCAAGGATAACTTTCCTACCCCGCATATCGATCAGATTATCGATAACTGTGCTAGAAGTGTCATCTTTTCATTCATGGATGGCTTCTCTGGCTATAATCAAATTGAGATATTACCCTCAGATCAGCATAAGACGGCATTCATTTTCCCATGGGGAACCTTTGCGTATAAGAAGTTACCTTTGAGCTTGAAAAATGATGGAGCCATGTTCCAGTGTGCGATGTCCTATGCATTTCACGACATTAAACATGTTGTTGAACCGTACCTTGATGACCTCCCTACTCATTCACAGCGACGGGAGGACCACCCTGGTCATCTTAGAGACATATTCATGAGACGTCGTCATTATAATATATAGCTCAATCCGCATAAATGTGTTTTTTGCGTTGAGACAGACGTCTGCTTGGCTTTGTGGTATCCAAAGATGGCATCCAGATCGATCCTTCAAAGATTGTCGCTATCATTAATCGACCAGCCCCAACCAACCTCCTTGAACTCCAAAGTTTGCAGGGGAAGGAAAACTTTCTCCACCGTTTCATATGCAATTTCACAAACAAAATGCACGGTTATATGTGTCTCCTCAAGAAGAACACTCCATTCTTCTGGGATGACCAGGCCCAATGCACCTTTGATAATCTTAAGCACACTCTGACTCATTCACCCATGATACACCCCCTAGAATATTCAAAGGACTTTCTCTTGTATATTGCTTCCTCCGCTACTACCATCACCATGGTTTTAGTGCAAGACAATATCCACGGTTAGGAGCATGTGATTTATTATGCCAGTAAGAATCTTATTGATTCTGAAACCCATTATTCACATGTGGAGAAGTTAGCATTGGCCATGGTCATTGCTATGCAAAAGTTTCGTCACTACATTCTGCTCCGCCCTACCACTGTATTGGCAGACCAGAACCCGATGTATTACATTCTGATTCGTCAGGTACTCGGGGGCAAGTACTCCTATTGGATTGTCATCCTTCAAGAGTTCGATCTAGAGTTTTCCAAGGCCGCATCAAAGAAATCCTTGGTTTTTGTAGAGCTTATGTGTGATATTCCCTGTGCTACAACGGAATCTAAGCCCAGTGATTCATTTCCAGATGAATTCTTGTTCCTGATTAGCACTATTGATCCTTGGTATAGATATTTACTGATTTATCTCCACACCTAGCGTTTTCAGCCGCATTTATCTCGCGATGATCGTCACTGTATCCGTCACGACGTGAAGTACTATCTTATCTTGAATGATACCTTGTATAGACATGGGATTGAATCCATTCTCTAGCGATGCCTCACCCATGAGGTGGCTAAACACTCTTTGAATGATTGTTACTCTAGATCATGTGGCGGTCATTTATCTGGGATGGATATAGCCCAAAATATCCTCTGCGCTGGCTATTTCTGGCCTTCTGTCTTCAAAGACTGTCATGAGGCTATTAATAAATTCCCACGTTGTCAACATTTTTATCCTAAAAAGCGCACCCATCCTGCTCCGCTTCACCCCGTCATTGCTATTAGCCCATTCTCCAAATGGGGGATTGAATTCATGCATTGTAATCCTACCTCAGTAGGGGGGCATGGTTACATCATCGTAGCCGTAGATTATTTCACAAAATGAGCTAAGGCCATGCCTACATATGCAGAAGATGGTAAGATTTCCACTCTCTTCTTGTTCAATCATATCATAGCTAGATTTGGAGTTCCGCAGTCCATTATCACTGATCACGGATCTCATTTCCGTAATCAAATGATGGAGGAACTGAGTGCCAAGCTAGGTTTTCGCCATGAAAACTCTTCGCCGTATTATCCGCAAGCTAATGGTCAGGTAGAGGCCATTAACAAAGTTTTGAAAACTATGCTTTGTCGGATGGTTGGAGATCATAAATCCAATTGGCACCTTGTTCTTTTTTCCGCTCTTTGGGATTATCGGACTTCTATGAAAACAGCTACTGGTTTCACGCCATTCCAGCTTGTCTATGTACTTGAAGCTGTCTTTTCAATCCAATGTCAGATTCCATCTTTACAACTTGCCATCAAACTTCTCCCGGACACTTCCGCAGAGGAAGAGAGATTTCTATATTTGAATAACCTTGATGATACTTGCAGAGATGCTGCCTTGGCTAATGAGGCGCATAAGAAACATGTCAAGGCGCAGTACGATAAATATGTCCAGCCTCGTGTTTTCAATGAGGGTGACCTAGTATTGACTTATGACCAAAGATATGACAAACTAGGGAAGGGTAAGTTCGAGTCCATGTGGTATGGACCTTTCATTATTTCTAAGGTGTTAGAGAAAGGAGCTTACGAACTTGTTGATTATGATGGAATCCCTTTGGGGAAACCTCATAATGGGTTGTACCTGAAAAGGTACTATGCCTAGGTCTTCTTGGATAGTATCTTGTATATATGTATATTGATTGACTTTTAGTGTGCTTTTAGTATTTTCAATATGGTTTTGAGTTTTAGTGTTCACCTCTGTTTATACCATGTTTTGGTCATGCAGATGGCTTTCTACGGCTTTGTTGATGATGCCTGCCGCCACACCTTGATTCTTACCTCGGGTGCTTGGGTTCTCTATTCCCCAGCTGAAGATTTGGTCAGTTCAGGAGTAGTTTGCATAGGTCCCGCTACTAATAACATCGTCGAGTATGAAGCAGTCATCGGTCTCTTGACTGAAGCTGCCTCCCAGGATGTTCGTGATCTAGTAGTCTTGATGGACTCACAGCTCGTGGTTTGTCATTCGAACCATGTCTACACCATTAGGAACCCGGTGCTCCTCCACCTCTTCTAGAACGTATGTTTATTAGAAAGATCATTCGGAACCATTACCTATAGGCATATCCCTAGGGAACATAATGTAGTTGCTAACTCATTGGCTAATTACATCTTAGATTGGCATATTGCCCATTCATGACATTAAATCAAACATGGTACATTGTAAATAAACATTTCAAGACACATAGAACTCATAGAAAATGCATTGGTCCATTTGAAATGTATAAACACCATGTAAAAGTCTGTATATATATATATATACAAAAAAATTTTACAAAAAATAGGTCCCGAGACCTCATCTGAAGCATGTAAGCTTTCAGGCAAAATCGTCATACAAAATCCTGAAGCTATCAATTTTCAGTATACATGTCTCATACACTAATGGTGCTCATGATATTACATCACTGCCCGAGCCACCCTACGTAGCATCCTGCTAAATCTGCCCGGTACTCCCACAATAGATCTCTGATATCTAGTCAGGAGGTCATCTATGTCAGCATCTAGGATGTCCAGATTCAACCTCTCCAGGTTCTCCTCCAGCTCCCCGGTGATATCGTCACCTTGTGGTACGAAGCGAGCTCTAGCTCTCCTATCCAATGGAGATGCTCCTCCAGGCCTCGCTACTCCAACATTTGCATGAGAATGAACAGGTCTCATCACTTATCATAAAAAATATAAAACTTTAAAAAACATAAAAACATTGTCTGTTTTAGGGTTTCTTTCTTCTTACCGATGTCACCCCACTGCCCTCTAGGTGGGAGTGGTAGGTCGGGATCTCCTGTAAATTTCGTGCCTGCATAGGCATAGTCCTCGACCATGAGCATCTGATCCTGCAGCCATCTGAAGAACGGATCACCGAACTTCACTCTACCCCTACCCGCTCCCATGCGAACCATGACCTGGACCCACCTTAGCATATGGGGGTCCCATGCTCTCAGACTCCGGAAATTCACCTAGGGCCTCATCTGTGGGATCCACTCGAAGAAGAAGTAGGCTAAGATGGAACCAAAGCCGAACTGCTTCACCTCTCCCTACTAACATTTAGTTAGCTGATCCTTGAAGATTGGAAGCATTGCTTCCACCTAGTTGAACACCGTAGGTGCCATAGACTCTATGGCATACAACATGTGTGTCCTGGAAGCCTAGTGCACACCCTGGCTACCAGCCACCCTCTGCATGGTGAACAGAATGATCCGTAGAGCCCTATCTGTCACTGCCTTGATGGGGATCTTCTTCCCCGATGTACCTATACCTGGTGCACAGTGCTGATCTATAATCTCTCTAGTGGTGATGTCCCCGCCATGGGAACCTATTAGTGAGATGGGGGCACCCCGTCTCGATAGACCATTCAGTAAGTAGATATCCTCTACCTCCATTGTAAGTATATGTGCCCCCACCTCGAAATACTATTGTTCTGGATTCCACATCTGCAGTATGTGTTCTAGTAATATCTCATGGGACACCATGCTTAGGGTCCGAAAAAACTTTAAAATTCCACAATCCCGTAGTGCGAAAATGCAACCCGCATTTCTTTCAGCAGTAGCGTCCTCATCATCATGTGTTATTTCCTTCCATATCACCATATTTTGAGTCACCTAGACCTGCCAAAAACAACAATGGTATGCATTAGAATCATCCTTGAGTCATTGGAAATCAAAAGAATGAGTTTTTACTACCCATATCATTTGTCTAAGTTCTCCATGGTTGGCACCGCCTGTGCCCCGTTGGAGACAGGTGGTGGCACCACCTGTTCATTGTGTTCTCGGTGTGGTTCTTGGGTGGTACCACGTATCCCGTAAGGGGTGGCCGTGGTGATCGCATATTGGGTTTTAGGGCTTGCTAGATAGGCCTAAAACCCCCCCAAATCTCAAAATAGAAGCTATGAAATGAAATATGAAGGTCCTAGATGTTACCTGCAACTGACGGTGCTAAAAACGGACGGTGGAAACTCCCGGTATCAGCTGGGGAAGATCCGGCTAGAAAATGCTACAAGTGCTCTCTGCTAGAGGTAAATAGTGAATTGTTTTGATTTTTTACTATTTACTTGACTTGTATAGACATTTTTGGGTCCGACTTACTATAGTTTGATATAAAATTGTATTTTAGTCAAAGTTCGTTTGTCGTAATCCTTTAATGTTGGTCTTAAATGCATTTGACACTTGTTTCTGAGTCGTCTGTAGGATAAGAGAACTTTAGTAAGGAGCTTTGGAAAGTTTGTTTATGGCTTTTTTGTACTTTCACAAAACGAAAAAGGTCATCGAGCGTTTATTACGACACTTTGTCACGCTTGTTAAAAATCTAGTATCAAAGTTTCGAGTCCATTTCAAGTTTCTTTCCAGGCTTGTAAAATACAACATTGTGTAAAGAAGCGTCATGGAGTCCTCTTTTCACCTCTTTTTCAGGCTCCTTAAACACGAAAAATTCATCGAGTCCATTTCTGATTCTTTCCAGGCTCGTAAAATATGACATTGTGCAAAGAAACCTCATGGAGTTCTCTTTAAACCCTTTTCAGGCTCCTTAAATACGAAAAGATCGTTGAGCGATCTTGTCTTCTTCATGCTCGTTAAAGTATTTGAAGAGTCGTCCGTCCGACAGTAGGTTATCTCTTTTTTGGTTCGGATTGGACTATTTTATGAAAAAGGATCACTCCAGCCAATCATGACTGGAAGAGTTCTCTAAGGTATGATTTTACACTTTTTCGAGCCTTAGAGACTAAATCATGTGAAAAACGACCCCTTTGGAGTCTTCTTCCGTATTCGTTCAGACTCTCTAAACATGAACAATACCGACTTTTCTTTCAGTGGACTCGTTAAATTAAACATTGAGAGACCTGTTTTGGGAATGAACCCCTCATCTCTCAGGTTCGTAAAACATATGAGACTGGACTTGTCTTCTGACAAGCTATATCAAGCGTTTTTTACCCTCTTTGAACTCGTAAAACCGAAAAGAGGCACTCATCGATCATGATGGGGGAAATGGGAAGGGAATCAATTTGTAAATAATGGCAGTTGTTTGTCATTACCTTTGAACATGGCACTTGTTTGCACAATAATGTTAGTCAATTAGGTATTCAGTTGATCTTTGTGATGATCCACTTTCATGAGTCATGTCAATCCTTTGAGTCTTTCAAAAGAATGCATTGTCCACTGTTGCATTGTGTGTCTGTCTTGTCTAGTCATGCTACCAAGTCATTTTGTCATGCCACCCAATGTTTAAAGGGGAATTTGAAGAAGTCTTACCTCTGCAGTCTACACAGTCTTTGTGTCAGTATTTTTGAGTCAGTCATATGGTTACTATATTCACACCATTCCAGAACTATGTTCTGAGTTTTGTTTCATCGATGTGGGACTCATCATGGCCCTCCTTTGACGAGACTATTCCCGTCGACATCAACTCATTATCCGGGAAATAGTCTTAGAAACAATATTTAGTACCTTGAGATCTGTATGCCTTAATGACAGTTTCTCTCGCTCTCGACATAGGTTCACATCATTGACCTTTGATTGATAGAATTGACTGGGTGTTTGACATCAGGACATCTATTCGCACTCAGTAAACTGTACTAGGGTACCTTGGGAATCATTGACATTAATTGTGATCTCCTTCGCACTTGTTAACAGTTCACATCATTGACCAGTAATCAAGTGGTTTCTACCATGTTCGACTTCATATCATTGTAATCACATGGATAGAATCATACTCTGTGGAAGATGAGACGAAGACCCTGGGTATTTGTTTAAAAGTGCTCATTGCTTTTTCCCTAGGTTGCGATGGAGTTTTGTATCTAGCATGGATCCACATTTGTATGGTCATGGCTATGTTCAAATTTGTGTCTGTATGACATAGATCTATGTTGTATGTCTGGTAGCTATGTCCAAGTTTGAGTCCTCTATCACATGGATCTACGTTGTATTCTAGTAGCCATGCTTGTTTATTCCTCTCATGGATCTGCCTTGTATTGGTTTGCAGCTATGAGTTTGGTTACTTGTGTCTATGAGTCAACATACTGATGTACTACAGATGCCTACTTGACAACATGCTCCAATCGAGCCGACATTTTCATCTCTTGGCGATGACTTGTTCTCAAAGCTCTCGTTTATCATATCCCTCTAAGACTCATGCTTTGGGGGGCATCCTGTTATACCAAAATCCTGTCACCATCATCTAATAAGACATTTGACATACCTACTTGCCCTGAATCCCAGCTTTTGGAGTGGAAACTAAATGGTTTTTCATTAATATTTCATACAAATTCCCAGCACTACGCATGCCCCTTTATCCAGGAGCAGTACCCCTGTTCGCACCGCACATCATCTGCTACCCATAAGCGATGCCACTGCTTATTGGCCTTGGTCCATAAGCAGTTATTACCATAACCACTCTGTCATAGAAGGAGAAACGCGGTACCCTCGGTAAAAAGGGAAAAATAAAAGTTTATCGAGGCCTCTAGATGATAAGCCTTGTGTCCTGCCTTATCCCTACTACTGTGGGTTGATTAAGCTCGAGATCCCTCATCATAGGATCTTAGAGGCCACCTCACCCACTAATTTCTCAACCATCTCTATCCATCAAAGAGCCTTATAAATAAGAGCTCATAGCCATGGTTGAGGGGAGAACACTGGAGGTATCGTCACATGCTGTTGGATTGACCATTGGCCCAAGATCATTTGGAGAGAGGATAGAGAGCTAGAGTCGGAGCTTTTGGGGATGAGAAGGTCTGCTTTCATGGAGATGCATGTCAACACTAAGGCTTGCTTGTAATTTTCTTCATATTCTTTAATGCAAGTTGATTTCTGTCCCACATATGTTGTTGTTGTGATTTTGCATATATGTTGCTAGATTCCTTAGTCACTAGCATAGATTAGTAGATCATATTCTGGTTGCTTTGATCTGTTTTGTGTTGAGCTTGATTGCAGGTACACAGGTGGACTATCAAAGCCTTGTATTCTAGATATCTACAGCATCTAGGGAGAGTCTTCAACCTCTGTCCTCTATTTGTTCTGGATCTGAACCATTTAGACCAATGGAACACCTTGTTGTTCACAGGTGGTGAAATATTCCAGCTAACACTTATACATATCAAAACCCTCCCCAAACTAAAATGTATATATACACATCCATGGATTCCCAATAACACAGAAGGATTACACAGTCGAAAGCCTTAAACCAAATTATTTACCACATTACTTTTTACGACCCTGAGCTCACAGCTCTGCTAAAAAAACATCTATACACAAAGGTAACAGTTCAAGCTTGTTTTTACAGGGCTTACCCATGAAGGGTATTCATTGACAGCCTGATAGACACCACGACAAGTGAAATGGAAGCCATGTCACCTGGAAAAAGGAACAGAGGCCTGTTAGAAGTATGCTAATCCTCCACTTGAAAATAACAAATACTATAACGTTGCAAACCCAAGTGAAGAGAATACCTTACCAAGGCACAGAGTGAACCAATCCTTCACGCAGTGACAAAACCAGAGAGCCGAACAGAGCATACCCATAGTAGTAACAAATGTTTTCTTCCATCACTATAGACCAAGCATAGGGTTTGATTTTTCCCCATCTCGAGGAGCATTTACTCCACCACCTTGTCCACAATCAACATCGTGATATTTACCCTCATGCCTATAGTTTAAAAACCCCAAATGCGATTTGGTATTGGAAATGTGTTTTGTATTGGAACCACCATCAATATCATCATTGACATAAGATGAGCCAAGGTTCATGGAATATGGAATATGCCATGAATGGACCTCCATATATATCAAATTGGCATATAAACTTTAATACAATATGGCTAAGTCTTATGACTTAAGCCTCCATTATTTAGGTTTAAAAATATTTCCAACATATGTTTTAAACAATGAGCATAGAAATAAAAAGTATGAAGTCCTAAGCCACACTAATAATGTTAACCAAATAGATGTAGTTCTGATAAACCCTAGCTATGCGTAAACAATAACGCAAGCTATAGTAGTAAGATTAGCTAGGATAGGACTTTGGTCCTTTTGTCTTCAAAAAGCAATGGCCTAGTATAGCATAGGTAGTATGCCAAGTTTAAACAGTCGTAGCAAGATTTTGTCATCTAATTAACCTGCACAAAGGAAGCAGAGGTTTGGATTAGTTCAACATGAACTAAGTAATTAACCTCGTAACCGCAAGTAAAACCAGTTACCTCTCTAAGTGGTCCCATAAGGAATACAAGTCTCGCCACTCCACCCCTTGGCAGTTAAAGGTCAAGTCAGGATTTTCCATAAACAATAAATAATTATTATAACTAGGAAGTAAGATATAACTAAACAAACACACGCAAATGCATGATAAGAAATCATCAATGAACAGTGTAATCATCTAAATCATATTTAGTAACATAAACACATTATATAATTACATTAGTAATTACATCGGGAAAACATCTAGAAAATGTAAGAATAACTTACATCACTTCGGTGTAGAAAACAATGATCGACAAATTCCGCAAAAGATTAGTTAATGTCCAGTTTAGGTAGTAATTAACTAGCCTATAAAAAAATTTATTTTCAAATTTTTGGGACATTACAAGTGGTATCAAATCCCAATTTCAACACTAAGAGACCTAATGGGCGTGCCAAACAGTCGTTGCAAAAAATAAAGTATGTTTTGAGATTTTGTTAAATAACATAAAATTTTCTTGTTATTAAAAATTTGCAACTTGCAGGATTAAAAGAACAGTTCAGATCATGAACATAGAAGAAGAGAAAAACCGAAAAGGAAGTTTGAATACCCCCACACAGGAAGCAGAACTAGTGGTTGAGCTAAATTCTAATATACTGAAAACCATACAAAGTATTCAAGCAGACTTATAGAGTTTCAAGGATGATAATGTGAATGAAAAAAAGGAACAACAAGCGATTAATGAATCCTTGTTGTGAAACATGATGTAATGTCCCCGACCCTCTAACCGACGAAGAGGACGCTACCATGGCGTTAACCATCTAGGCTAAGAGCCCCATGAACATGTACATTCATAAGAAAATACTGAAACAGAATGCATTTAAGTGGAACATACACAGATGCAACTATTTATCATACACAGTGGAAGCAAACATACGTTCCTACAAGCATTCAACATGTTCATCACATTCATTAACAGAAAATAGGATTGCAGAAGTAAAATAGACAAGATCACTTATCTTATGAATAACTCGTTCCACAACCAGCTACGTCGATGCAACGTTCCACCCAACCATAGGCCAGTGTGCTCCTTAATCTCTCGGTGGCGCTGCCACCCCTGAGCTGGTCATGATTCTCCAAGGAATAAGGAACACGCAGGCTTACACATAGCCAAGGATACACAAAACACAGCCAAGCCAACACAGTTGGGTTTTTCAGGCCATCAAAAAGACAGCCAATCCAACATGGTCAGGTTTATCAGGCCATCCAAGAGTTGGGAAAGGCTAAACGCTAAGCTGGTGAGCCCATTACAGAGCTAGGAACACCTACACCAGAAATAGCCTGACTTCTAAGACACCCACACATGCCCAACACAAGGAATCAGTCCTTTCTATGCTACACAGTCCCTTAGGCCCTACCTTCCCTTCCAGTTCTATTTAGGGGTTGTGGAGAAGAAAGCCAGCCCTCTAGCTCTGTCTGTGTGGTTTCCAAACACACCAGGTTTATCAAGCAAACCAAGCCCCCATCCCTACTCCCAACACAGTCCAAAGACCAACCATTGCACACAGGCAATCAATCAGCTGTTACAGCTTAACCAGGGAAATGACTCCTGAGTCGTTTTTGGCCCTATCGTGGCCAAACGACTCCCAAGAAAATTATAATAGTCCCAAACGTATCAGTGAACATAGCTCACAATAGGGGAAAAACGACAGCCCGTCTTGGGCAACAAAGTCACCGGGAAAACATACATAGACGACACTAAGGAAGAGAAAAATACAGACTCCCAACCTGTGCGTGAAATGAACAGAATCCCATCCCCAAAAGATAAAGAAGACCACAACAATCACCACGTAAGGGAGACCATAGCAACACAACAACTCTTGAGGAGAACGGCAACAACCATAACTCATGGGAAGAACAACAGTTCCAATATCAACATTAAAATGACGGGGAGATTACATGGCCATACCAGTCTGTAAGGAGAACATACAGCTGAAAACGTGGATGGCCCTTCACAAGAAAACCATGGATGAAAGAGCACGACTCCCAGCTCATTGAGTGAGGGTGAACAGACAATGGTCCCTACGTGAGGACGAACAGCTCCGCCTATGCGCGTGGATGAACAGACAATGGTGAGAATGCGTAGTAGTCATTCTTCTGCCCAACAGGAGGTTCAATCTGCTGGTGGAGTGTGTGTGTGGGAAAGGACTGACAGTCCTTCCACACTCCACTCCCAGCCATAACTTCCCCAACTAACAGCAGCAGTTATTAATGGTGGTGGTTGGATAAAACAAGGAAATATGACACATGGCTTTTTACCCCATTCCCCAAGGTTTGACATTCCCCCACTTATCCTTGTGAAAATCATGCCCCTTCTCAATTTAGTTTCCGCGAATGTAGCTAGTTGGGTTATTTAATTAAAGATGCATATTTACATGATGACAAAATTCAATATGTATTCTGCATGCCCCGATATACCATCGGTGACAATTTAAATCCGAAACATAGCATATCCAATCAGTGGTGGGGCCTTGGCCTTTAGCTCCGCACCATGATCATTTACAATATATACATCATCATATACATCTAATGCAACGGGGTCAAAACCGGGGTGTTACACATGACAGGAGGAATCCCACAAGGAAAACCCACTCATTCAACCAATAGGTACAAAAGTAATTCTCTCATAACCAGGCCAACAGCCCGAGAGAATAAGGAAAGGAAGAACACACCCCTGAACCTCCAGAAAGAGATTGTCACAATCCTTCTAGTGATGATTCTCTTTCTCCTTGCAAAATGAAACAGAGAAATAATGACAATCTCTAGGGAGAGTTCAGGAAGATAAAATCCCCAACATATGAAGGAGAGATGAACACGAGGGATAAAGTTGAAGAATGGCTTCTAGGTATGGGAAAGTATTTTCGAGTACATAACTACTCTAGCGAGATGAAGTCCCATCTAGCCATCTATAATTTAAATGGAAAAGCATTTAGATGGCGAAGAGACCTAAAGCATACCAAGAAATATGAGGTAAGATAAATTCGATGGAGTAATTTTTGCAATATTTTTCAAGAGAAATACATGTCAGAAAGTTTCTTCGACACAAAGGTGAAAGAATTTCATGAATTACGTATGGGTTACATGACTATGGAAGCTTTCATTAACATATTTTTGGATCTGTTACATTATGTGCCTTACATAAAGGACGAGAAAGTGAAATACAGTAGTTTTTAGGATGTCTTCCTCCCAACTTCTGGGAGAGGATTGAATTTGACATGCCTAAAACATTGGACACCACCCTACACAAAGCTAGGCTTTGCTATGAACATGGACAACTAAGGAAAGAGAACATCAATAGAAGCAAAGACAAGTCTAGGACCTTTTCGGACAACCACAAACCAGGTTTCAACCCACCACCTTACAAAAATAGAACAACAATTTTCTAGCCAATAATAACTTCAACAAAGCAAGTGCAAAGCCATATGTACTAGTTCCAAATGCTAACAATCCAGCAGCACATGGGGGAGCCAATGTTTCCCCGCTGTAAATCAAATGCTGGAAATGCCAAGGGGCCCACTATGCCCGAGACTGTACAAAAAAGGCCAATGGAGTCTTGCATAACTTACAAGAAGAACCAATGGTAGAGGACATAGCTGGAACACCACGGATTTATGTAGCCTTGGATGCCCGACAAGAATAACATCAGGCTACTATGGTTGAGATGAAAGGTAAGATTTAAAACACTTGTATTTCAATATTAATTGACCTTGGTGCTTGTCAAAGCTATGTATCGCCTAAAACTGTTGATGCATGTAAACTAGACAGAGTTAAACATGAGAAACCATGGCTGGTGCAATTAGCCACTAGTATGAAACGAAAGGTTTCTGAAATAGTTAAAGACTATGAGGTAAACCTGAATGGTTTTCCCACTAGAATAAACTAGAACTTCCTACCCTTAGGATCGTTTGATATACTTATCAACATGGACTGGTTGGAACAACACCATCTCATGCTCGATTGCTTACACAAGTCAATCTTGTGTACAGATAACCAAGGGAATCTGGTAAATATTCAAGGCATACCAAAGAAGGTTTCTGTAAGACATATATCCAATTTACAAGCAAAGAAGTGCATTAGGAAAGGCTACAAACTCTTTGCAATAAAAATCTAGGACATAGAAGGTGAAAGAGAACAACACATCGAGGACTTTCTAGTTCTCATAGAATTCAAGGACGTATTTCCTGAGGAAATCCCAAGATTACCACCGAAATGAGACTTAGAATTTTCCATAGAAATGACACCAGGTTTAGTTCCGGCTTCAAGAGCCCCTTATCGCATGAGCGCACCAGATTTGGTGGAACTCAAACTACAGTTGCAGGATTTGATTGAGAAGGGATATATCTGATCGAGTGTGTCCCCTTGAGGAGCACCGATACTTTTCGTAAAGAAGAAGGATGGTATGATGCGGATGTGCATCGATTACCGTCAATTTAACAAGATTACCATCAAGAACCGATACCCACTCCCTAGGATCGATGACTTGTTCGATCAAGTAGGAGGATCCAATATATTTTTGAAGATCAAACTACGATCCGGATACCATCAGGTACGGATTCGTGACGAGGATATTCACAAAACTGACTTTCGTATGAGGTACGGCCACTATGAGTTTGTAGTGATTCCATTCGGGTTGACCAATGCACCTGTGAAATTTATGTGTATGATGAACAATATCTTCAGTAAATACCTGGATAAAAAAATTTTGGTATTTATAGACGAAATCCTCATTTACTCTAAGATTAAAGAGGAACACGAGGAACATCTTCGCACAGTGCTACAGGTGTTATGGGAACACCAAATCTATCCCAAGTTTAGTAAATGTGATTTTTACAAACCACAAATATAGTACTTGGGTCACATCATCTCCGAGAAGGGGATAGTTGTGGACCCGAAAACGATTAAAGCCATAGAATATTGGCCTACCCCTATTAATGTCACCAACATTAGATCCTTTTTGGGATTAGTCGGCTACTACCAAAATTTCATTGAGAACTTTTCAAGGATATCTTGTCCCATGACCGCTTTGCAAAAGAAATCAAACAAGTTCTTATGGACAACCAAGTGCGAGGAAAGTTTCCAAAAGCTTAAACAATATTTGACAACTGCACCAATATTACGAATTGTGGATCCCGATGGGGATTTTTTGGTTTTCACAGATGTAATAAAGGAAGGGCTCGAAGGAGTCCTCTTGTAAAATGATTACGCGATCTATTATGAATCACGAAATTTAAAAGAACATGAATAGAACTACCCCACCCATGATCTTGAGTTAGTAGCCATCATCCACGCCTTGAAGATGTGGAGGCACTGCATTATGGGGAAGAAATTCCTTCTAAAAATAGACAATACGAGCCTGAACTATTTATTTAAACAACCGGATCTAAATTCCAGGCAAGCCAGACGGTTGGATTCCCTTAGCGAGTACCATTTCCAGCTAAATCATATAAAGGGAAAGGAGAACAAAATTGTTGATGATTTGAGCGAACAAGATCATATGATATATGAGGTGACTTTAATTCAAACCGATTCAAATTTACATGAGAGGATTAGAATGGCCAACAGAGTTGACCCTTTCTATGTTGAAATCCTCAAAAAGGTCCAAGAGGACAGGGTGTTTCAGCAACAAAAAGAGTACAAGGTAAACAAAACGGGACTGCTATGGTCCAAAGAGAGATTGTACATTCAAGAAGGAGGGGACATTCGGTCCATCATCCTCATGGAATTTCATTGGACACCCTACTCATGGCATCCGGGATATCAAAATATGATATCCACAATAAAGAAACACTTTTCCTGGCCTAAGTTAAAGGCCTACATAGCGTTGTTTATCGCAAAATGTTAAGAATGTCAGCTGGTCAAAGCTGAGCACCAGCATCCTTCGGGGTTATTGCAGCCATTACCCATTCCAGAATGGAAGTGGGAGGTCATTAGTATGGATTTTATCATGGGATCCACCTAAGAGTAAGAAGCAAAATGATTCTATCTTTGTAGTAGTTGACAAATTGTCAAAAGCAACACACTTCATTCTAGTGAAGTTGACCTACAAGGCAGTACACATTGGCGACATATTCTTAAAGGAGATATTCAGATTGCATGGGATACCCAAGGAAATCATCTCAGATCAAGATACTAATTTTACTGGGAAATTTTGGAGCTCCTTATTCTTTGGACTAGAGATGCAGTTGAACTTTAGTACTGCTTACCACCTGCAGACAGAACGGGTAAACCAGATTGTAGAGCACATGCTTAGGATGTATGTCATGAAAAACCATACGAAGTGGGAAGATTACCTGTATCTTGTAGAGTTTTCATATAACAATGGATACCAGACCTCCGCCAAGATGAGTCCCTTTGAGGTACTCTATGGACAAAAGTGTAGAACACCGGTTACTTAGGATAGCCCAGTGGATTGGCTCATGTTAGGACCTGACTTACTAAAGGACTTGGAACAATTGGTTACCAAGGTCCAAGTGAATCTTAAAGAAGCAAAAGAATGCCAGAAGAGTTATGCGGATAAGAAAAGAAAAGATAAATACTACCAAGATAGGTGACCATGTTTACTTGAAAGTAAAAACAAAATGAAGCTCATTGAGCTTCAGAAGGTGTGGTAAGATAGCACCTAGATTTTGTTGACCCTTTGAGATACTGCCAAGAGAGGGCCAGTAGCATATGAACTAGCTTTACCTGCTCACATAAGAGTCCATAATGTTTTCCATGCATCTTTATTAAAGAAATATGTTTATTATACTAAACATGTGATCGATTGGTCCTTATTACAAGTGGAACTTGAAGGGGAGGTTGCACCTGAACCCCTTCATATAATGAACAAGAGATAGGTGCAACTCAGGAAGCACACCATAGTCCAGTTGAAAGTGCAATGGAAGCACTTCAAAGCCAATGAGGCTACTTGGGAGAATGATTCCACCATGAGAAAGGCTTACCCCGCCTTGTTTCATGATTTCATTCTGAGTACCTAGAAAACCAGGGACAGTGTTGTTCTAAGCGGGGAGGGATATAATATCCTGAATTTTGGACCTAACACTTATGGGCATAAGCCCCATCGCTTATGATGTTTCTTTGATGTTTTATTTTGTATATTGGGCATAAGACCCCACTGCACATGAACATGATTATTTGTTTGATATATTGGGCATAAGCCAATTGCATATGTTATATATATATATATATATGATTTCATGTGTTGGGCGTGGACCCCGAAGCACATAATTGATGAGATGTTTGTGTTGAGCGAGAAAGCTCTAGAGCACATGAGTATTTGATGTTTTGTGTTGAGCGAGAATCTATGGAACACATGAGTATTTAATGTTTGCGTTGAGAAAGAGGATCTTGAGAGCATGAGTATTTTAAATTTTTTTGTTGAGTGAAAGGATCTGAAGCACATGAGTTATGAAACCTTTATGTTGAGCAGGAAGCTCTAAAGCACATGAAAAGATAAGAATTGGAAGTGTTGGGAATAAGCCCTGGAGCCTTCCAAGTTGATGTTGAGCATACGCTCTGGAACATCGGATCCTTGGCCATTGTATCCCTAGGTGTATCCTACAAATACATCCTAGCATTAGTGTTGAGCGAGGAGCTCTGGAATTGCACTAAGTTTGTAACTCCCTATTTTTAGCGTTGAGTATGGGCTCTGAATAAGCGCTAGGAGTTATTGGAAAATTAATATGTTGAGTAAAAATGACTTTCATAAAACATTGATCTCATCTTACTTATTTTTAAGTGATTAAATGAAATTTTGAATTTCTATATCTCATCAAAGTATTGAAGAACTACCATGTTATACGAGGGAATCCAACATGCAAAGAGGTTTAGAGATGCCTAACATAGTTGACCTAACCCATACCTTAAGGCCTTAATAAAGAAGTGGCTACAAGCTAAAAAGAAAAGTGTCTTGTGATTATGGATCATGCCATATGATGCCTAAAATTAAAAATGTTAACAAATGGTATATATAAATATATAGTTTATATGTAATGCGTGTAAAAGAGTAAGCATAGTAATAATACTAGTAAATGCGAATAAATAATGAAAGGCTCAACATATTATTAATATTATTACTAATGATAATTATACTAAATACCTACAAGATTCAAATAGGAACTAGTCAAAAGTTCTTATGTTAAATTTAAATAAGTATTAAAATTACCTAAATTAAGTAAAAAGGGTTATTTCAAGAAATCAAATGATTCTTGATTTAACTACATCTTTTCCTGCAAAAGTCTGTCTATAAAGACCCAATCCAAAGAGAGGCTTGGGGATATTTTGATTATTCCATAATTTTCCCTGATTACTTTCAAGAGAGTTCTTGGAGAACATTTTTTCCTAAGAGAAAAAAGGAAACTGATACAGAATCAGATATCCCAGATAGGGAAATCTTACCTTAGGAGCTCTAAGCTACTTGCATGTTGGAACCAGTTAGAGGGGATTCGGATTGAAACGAGGAACGGTTTTGGGTCATGGTTGGCTGGAACATGGTAGTTCCCAAGTTATTCAATTATCTAAACAGAGGTAAGATCTATCTGTATACTTGTTAGTGTTGGGTATTTGGGTGTGCAGGATTTTCAGCCATTAAAATAGCTTCACCTTGCAGGTATGAGGTTCTTGATTTTTCACTTGCAATTTACACAGATTTTCTTATTAAACAAGGAGATTAAATTCTGAATGGATAATTAGTATCTGTCTACTATAGCTAGGTTATTTTCTGCATTATTTATTTCTTCACTTACAGATTAAATTTGGTCTTCCCTAACAGACGTATTTCTTTTAACAGAGGCTAGGTTATTTTATCTACTCAACAATGATATTCTAGTTAGGAAAACATATCCTATTTATATTTGCAAATGATAGGCTATCACCTTTAGCTTTATCAGTAGGAGGATTTGGTCTCTATTATATTTATGCATTTTATTTCATCATTCACAAATTAAATTTCAGTCTGCTCTAATAGAGGTATTTCTTTAAACATAGTCTAGATTTCTTTTAAGTGAGTTAGATTTCCTATTTATTATTTCAAGTTCAAAACATAAAGATAATATCAGAGATTCTGTACCTAAATATTATTAACCCTAACTGAAGAACCTGATCAACCAAGAACTATATAAAAATTAACTTTATATCTTTTTCTCTGTTGGCATATTTCATATTTCCAGTAGGCTTGTATATATTATAACCATCAAAACTATTCCCTATAGTCTTAGCATAAATTATATGCATAAAAATATAACTTAAACATCATGGCTGAAACTTTATACATTATAACAAAACATAAGATCAACAAAGTTAATATATTTTAAAACCTACCAAATATCATAAACAAACTCCAAACAAATAATTTTCACTTTATAAATTTACCATATCGTATGCCAACCATCGAGACTTTCAAGGTCTGTAGGCACGATTATTATAAACACATTATCTACTATCAAAATAAGAATCAAACATAAACCTAATACAAACTCATTATTGAATATCGTATCCATTTAAAGGTTTCAGGATCGAATCCTATCAGCACTTCTGCCAAAACCAAATCCACGCAAACATCATTGAACCACAAGCCCACGCAGCCCAGGATCAAATTCTGTGGGCTCGTGTTTAAATACAAAAAACAATGTTATATCAAATTATGTCGGGGATCGAATCCAATAGGATATGATTTGTAAAAATGCCAACACTGAAAACCATTTAAGAACAATTACGGTAACAGAGCTAGAATGCACAAGGTATATCCATTAAGCCTTTACATAGGCTATGTTTTTCACCTAAGGGTCGAAATCGTAGCTATCAAGCTCAAACCCAAAACTCAACTTTGACCATAATTAAAACCATTGTTTTGTCAACGTTCCACATAATTTAAACAAAATATACACGCAGCATTTCATTTTCCAGGTTCACGGCCGAGAGGTAAGAAACCCATTAAAATAATCCAGGTAAAAACTCTACTGCCTACACTATTACAACCATGGCATTTACATTCTCACCACTATAAGCTAAGCTTACGACCATATCCATACCAAATCACAAGCAAGTAAATTACATCATAAATCACGAGTAATAACATTTGCGAGTAAGAAAATACACAATTGCGAATCAACGGAGGTGCCATTGCAAGCAATGGCACAACATTAAGTTAAACTATTCATTTAAAACCAATATGCATAACTCCCATTAACATACCAAAATGAATGTTTAAGTTACAGACATCAAAACGCATATGGCCACAGCCTTTCCAAGCTATCGGAAACATCAATGCTAAACCCCAGCTGTGAATACATACAAGTGAACCTTCTACAAATTACAAGTAAAAATGTACACAGTCATGTAATACAATAACACATTATCTAAATAGTCGAAACACAGAGTCTCCATATTATACATATCAAAACCCTCCCCAAACTAAAATGTATATATATGCATCCCTAGATTCCCAATAACGCAGAAGGATTACATAGTCGAAAACCTTAAAGCAAATTATTCACCACATTACTCTTTACTACCCCGAGCTCACAACTCTACTAAAAAAAATCTATACGCTGAGGTAATAGTTTAAACTTGTTTTTACAGGGCTTACCCATGAAGGGTATTCGTAGACAGCCTGGTACAAACCACGACCCACGAAACGGAAGCCCTATCACCTGCAAAAAGGAACAGAGGCCCGTTAGAAGTATGCTAATCATCCACTTGAAAACAACAAAGATTATAACTATGCAAACCCAAGTGAAGAGCATACCTTCCCAAGGCATAGAGCGAACCAATCATTCACATAGTGACAAAACCAAAGAGTCGAACAGATCATACCCACAGCAATAACAAATGTTTTCTTCCATCCATGACAGACCAAGCATAGAGTTTGAGTTTTCCCCATCCCGAGGAGCATTTACTCCACCACCTTGTCCACAATCAACGTCGTGATATTTACCCTCATGCCTATAGTTTAAAAACCCCAAATGTGATTTGGTATTGGAAATGTGTTTTGTATTGGAACCACCATCAATATCATCATTGACATAATATAAGCCAATGTTCATGGCATATGGAATATGCCATGAATGGACCTCCATATATATCAACTTGGCATATAAACTTTAATACAATATGGCTAAGTCTGATGACTTAAGCCTCCATTATTTAGGTTTAAAAACATTTTCACCATGTGTTCTAAACACTAAGCATAGGAATAAAAACTATCAAGTCCTAAGCCACACTAATAATGTTAACCAAACAGATGTAGTTATGATAAATCCCAACTATGCGTAAAGAATAACGCAATCAGTAGTAGTAAGATTTGCTAGGATAGGACTTTGGTCCTTTTTTCTTTGAAAATAAATGGCGTAGCATAGCATAGGTAGCATGCCAAGTTTAAACAGTCGTAGCAAGATTTCGTCATCTAATGAACCTGCACAAAAGAAGTAGAGGTTTGCATTAGTTCAACATGAACTAAGTAAACCCTGTAACCGCAAGTAAAACCAGTTACCTCTCCAAGTGGTCCCATAAGGGATACAAGTCCCACCACTCCACCCCTTGACAGTTAAAGGTCAAGTCAGGATTTTCCATAAACAATAAACAATTATTATAACCAGGAAGTAAGATATAACTATACAAACACACACAAATGCATGATAAGAAATAATCAATAAACAGTGTAATCATCTAAATCATATCAAGTAACATAAGCACATTATATAATTGAATTAGTAACCACATCGAGAAAGCATATAGAAATGGTAAGAATAGCTTATGTCACTTCAGTGTAGAAAAAAAGTATCGACATATTCCGCAAAAGATCAGTTAATGTTTAGTTCAGGTAGTAATTAACTAGCCTATAAAAAAAAAATATCTTCAAATTTTGGGGACATTACAGTATCACTTAACTAGAAACCAATAGACCATATACCTAGAATATATGTATCTAGAATAGACCATATACCTAGAATATAAGCTTGCAAGCTAATAACCATAATGAAAGTGAAGGTTATCGATGCATCCTCAAGGATAAGGAGATCACACCTTTTGACTCTTTGTCATGTATAAATATTTCTTGTGAAAGAGGGGGGTCAAACACTATAGGATGATTGAATATTCTATTTAATGGTTGGTTGGGTGATTGCGAATAAATTGGATGTAATTTTCCTTTCAATTATGTATGTGGTTGAAGCATGTTAGTGGTGTTGATGGGACATTATCATCATATCGTACAAAGTCAACCTATTTTGCAACCGACATATATTGACATAGACCCCAATCAATCCACTTTTCATGAAGATAGGACTTTCAAACTAAGAATAATTTCCAGCCAAGTCAAAATGGTTTCTTCGTTAGGGTTAAATTTTTCCCATTGATTAGCATCAACTTGTGAAATTTGTGCATGATAAACCGTAAAGAGTATTTCATTCGATTAGTCTATAAAGAATATGTGACATATGACTACAATCCTAGGCATGCTCATCTACAAACAAAAAGTTACTTTATAAGAGGCCACAAGATATGGTTAGGTAGGGTTGGTGTTAGGGTTTCCCTCCTAGGTTTAGGGTTTCCTCATTGATTATAAACCCTAGGTTATGCATGCTAACCCCAAAACATCGTTTGGGTTAGGGTTTCCTCATTGATTATAAATCCTAGGTTATGCATGCTAACCTTTAAACTTTAGTTAGGGTTAGGGTTTCCTTGTTGATTCTAAACCCTAGGTTATGCATGCTAACCCTTAAACTTCGATTAGCCTATGCCAAAGAAACAAGTACAAGAGATCGTTAAAATTGCAAGTGCTCAACAATAGCATAATAAATATGTATGTATTCAATGAGAGTAAGCAATGTCAACTTCATCTTCAAATGATATTAATTGCCAAATTTATCAAAATCAATGTTTTCCAAGTAGATGTAACAAATGCAATCCAACAACAGTCATGTTCAATATGATTCTCAACTCATCAATACTATGAAATTTCTAGTCAATCAAATGGTAAGAGAAGATCATTCCAATATCAATTTCTATCTTGCAAAATGAGACAATAATTACTATGTAAATACCAAATGCAAACAAGTGCTTTCTATTCCAATTTGGACAATTAATAAGACTGTCAAACCAATGATAACTTTCAGCCAAGTATGACCGTCCCAAAATGTTACTTCCAGTCAAAGTAAAGATGCAATAGCTATGTCAATTTCAAGTTTGAAATTAGGAATACAATTGTTAGGTAAATGCAAGTGGACTACAAGTATTGTCAATTCCAACTTGGTTAATGAATGGGACTATTAAACTAAATGTATTTTCTAGCCAAGACAAATTTTACTATGATTGTCCCAAATAGTAATTTCCAGTCAAGCCAAGAGTGCCAACAAGTACCTATATGATAGTCCTCAACAAAGATGGCATATTGTAGATGTTTTTTAGAGGTATTTTTGGTATTTTAGTAGTGAAAATGTACTTGTAGATAACTGCCAAAACTTTTTATGTATGCCTGGAAATGTCAATGATATACATAGTCCTCTAGAACTATGTACACCGTCCTCTAGGGCTGTGTACACAGTCCTCTAGGGATGTGTATCTATCACAAAGGAAGGTAACATTGAGGAGGGAGAAGGTAGGTGTTAGTATGTTGGTTCAATAGGATTTAGGGTTCAATAGGAGTTAGGGTTCAACAAAGGGCTAGATGACATTCTTCATTAAATTCACCTTGAGGAGCAAAGAAAGTATTTAACTTTGTAGCTTTTGTGAGAGAAGAAGGATAGGGATTGTGCCATTTGAGAAACCCTAAGGTTACTTAGTGCGCTTGTTGTGGAGGGAGAGAAGGAAACAATCTTACACACTCATGGAATGAGTGACCAACTTTAGTTAGAATTGATTTTTATCTAGGAGTTGTTGGTAGCTAGGGTTTCAAAGAGTTTGAATTGTAGAGTCCTAGGAGGGATACTAAGGCTAGAGAAGGGATTTTAGGTTAGGTGTCTAGTTAGGTCTAGTTCCTTAGGGTTTAGGTCTGAAATAACAAGGCCGGAGCTAGGTATGACAAGCTGAGACAACAAATGGAAGGGCCGAGAGGTGAATAGAGGCTTGGCAAACTAGAAAAAGATCTCGATAAAATTATTTGGTAGCAAGAGTAATACTTCATGGGAAAAAATGCTAGATTGAAAAATTATTTGCACTATGATTTACAAGATCAGGTATTTGGTATTTAAAATTATCATTGTTATTGTACACGTTTATGCAGTTGTGTACTTTTTTTGTGAACTAACATATAGTGTTAAACTTTTTATGCATTTTATTGTGAACATACAGACTTTATTGCTTCGTCAAGAATAAGTATTGCAAGCGCATCAACTGCAATCTACTACTGCATTCGACATAATGTATGCAAATATGTAATCAAAGGAAAATTAATATAAATAAGTGAAAATGATATATTCATATACACAAATTTCCAATCATATACAGTAGTAGTGAAAAATGGAACATTGTTCCCAATGTCTATACAATGGCAACTCATGCCCTATACAAAATATGGCAACTCGTGCCAAAATGCCACATCATGGCTAGTGTACATAGGAGGTCCTCTCAATCCTCCTACCCACCCTCGGAGCTCCTAGGTGTACCTCCAAAATCAATCTTCCTCTTCTTCGAGCTAGAGGAAGCTCGGTCCTTCTTGTCACTTCGACCTCCTCGCCTTGGGCTCTAAAACAAAAACAATCGAATGTCAACTCCTAAAGGCAATTATACAAGCATAAAACACAATTTAAAAATCAAAATTAAGTTTTCAAATATTAAATATCTCACCTCAGATGAGACCATAAGTGGTGAGGGGTTTTCCCTCCTGCGTGATCCAAGTCTTTCAGCAATGCCACCCTGCAACATTTAAACAGTAAGATAACTCATACAATTGATTTCCTATGTTAATTTTCGTTAATATTGCACAAGATTTTCATAAACTAATCAATCTCACCGCGAACACAACAGGCTAGTCCTCGGGGCTGGAAGGTGGAGCAATGGGTTGGATAACCTGCTTCGATGCTAGGGTGGATGGCATAGCGGAGGATTTAGCCACATCGACGTTGGCTACAAAATAGAGGGCACAGTGAGAGAGGGCGTGGACTAGAGTGGGAAAAGTGGTTATGTAGGGCGATAAACCCCAACTGTCTGTAGAATGGAATGGTACACCCCGGAAGGGGAAACAAGGGTGGTGGGGGAATATGGGGGAGGGGGCTGAGGTCTAGGATGGGGTGGAGGGATGGGTGAATGTGGATGGATGGTGTATCATGGTCGAAGCGGGGAGGGTGGAAACATGGGAAATTGCAAGGGAGGGGGTGGATGGCTGGGGTGGGGGGAGTGACCAAAGGCTGTGATGAAGAAGGGAGAGTTGGATGGAAGTGCGGTGGTGGATGTGAGGCAAGGGATAGATGTAATGGGGTGGGGAGGGATGCAGGGAAAGGGACATGAATTCCAGGGGCTACACCTGGCATATATGGTGGGAAAAATGGAGTCAGCGAAGAGATAGTGACACCGATGTGCCTACGTGCTCGGACCTGCATACATAGTCATGGCCTCGTATATTAGTACATAAAAAATATAACTATACAAATATAATCCATCAAAAATGAAATGAAATTTATACTTTATTACACAATACCTGCAGACGAGGGGATCTGCTGATCCTCGGTAGGGATTGTTGGTCACTCGTTCCTACGGACACCTATGCAAACACAAAAATATTTAGATTCAATTACTAAATATTAACTACATTGGACAAAAATATTAAATACTAAAATTACATTTAATTACTGAAAGAAAACTACCCGTGTGTATGGTGCCACGATGTCCTCTGCGGCTTCCATGGCTCCATCTAGGTTGAAGGAACCAACGTCCTCCCACCTGGGTGCTAGAGACTCAGCAATGAGTATCTATACATTAAAATAAATCAAGTCATCAACATTTGATTCTAAGTTAAATTTATTAGAAATTATGAGATTGCATAACGTATAATCAATGCTTCAACATTAAATAAAAAATAACTAACCTACTATAGGTGGCTCTCTGTGGCATGCTCTTGCGTGGGAACATGGCATGGATTCCCACCGCGAGAACAATGATGTGGCACTAGTCTCGTTGAGCTGGATGGATCATCTTGGCTACCACTTGGAGCTTCTCTCACTCGCTCACCACTAGTAGACCATGCAGAAGTGTGTCTCTTGGGGTGGTCCTGCTTGCTCTGTGTGGACATAGCCACAAATGTGGTATGCCTGAGAAGGTGTCATGTGGCACGTCTAACGGACTCATGGATCTCATCTAGCCCGCTACTTAACCGAGGGGGTTGAGGAAGAGGGTTTGGCACTCTCCTAGGTGTAGGAGGTCCTCTGAGTGGGTTTTGATGGGAGTGAGATCAATCTTGGGCTGAGCCAAGACCGACACCCTGGAGCTGGGTGATGTCGAAGTAGTTCACATGGAACCCTAACAAAAACTCAGCCCATAGTTTCCTGAGAAAATATTGTGGGACCTCGACATTGTTGCATGGACGCTTGTCAAAAACCATGAACCATCTCTTCCTCTAGTTTTCTCTCCATGGATGGTACTTACACTGATCCATGCAAACTCACCTCTTCCTCACATCTGGAGACTATCCTGTTCTCGGATCTATAAATTTTCTCCACAGTTGGGATTTTGTGATATTCAGGTCTTTTATAGCTTCTTTGGATATATCAGTGTCATAATGTTCTCTCATTCGAGTCCTATATTGCCTCAAATTGGATATCTCACTCTGGGCAATGTTGATAGATTCGATTATGTTTTGTAGTGATGTGGCGAGGGAAACCCGAGAGGGTTCCTTAGTGTTCTTCAGTTTGCCATTCAATATCCTCAATTGGTTTAAATTCCCATGTAATTCATCTTTGGGGTTTTCTAGTGGTTCACCATCGAGTTCTTTGTTTAATTCAGGGTTTATTAGGTCCTTTGATTGGTTCATTTCATTGCTTTGTTGGGATGGTTCATTGGTATTTGTCATTATGGTAGAGGTAATGTATTTGCAATATCAAATTTGTTCGATTTCAATTCATTTGCAAATTTTTTTAATTTTATTTTATTTGAAAACAATGAAAAACATTAAAAAAAAACAACAAAATGCAAATAGTAATCCACCTACCTTATTTCAATGGACGTGGGTGTCATTTTGGGGTGCTTGGACGCTTGTTTTGGGCTCCTAGGAGACTCCAACTGTGCGCGTGCACGCGGGTTTGTGAGTGGAAATGAATTATTGTCTGTCGGTTTTTTTATAAAAAACACAGGGACACGTACGTGTGTTTAACGCATACGCACTAAACACATGTGCGCGTCCGGACACACGTGCACATGCCTAGGTGCGCGTACGCGCTCCTAATGTCCACGTTGCCTTGGTTCGGCATCGCCTAAGCAGGAACACGTGCGCGCGTCCAAGTGTGCGTACACGTTCCTGGTTTTTTTTTCGCTCGCACGCTCCCATTGCATTATAATTAAGTAGCAGCTTCTTGCGAGCACCCTTACCTTATGCGACAACATCTCCTCCATACTAGGTTGTAAACACCTCCCAACTTTCGATGTAATTAAATATACACATACAATATATTACACATAATCAAAATAACTTTTATTTTTTTATTAAATAAAATAACCATTTAAAAATATATATTTATTTCATTTTATTTTAATTATTTTTTTAATAATCTATTAACACTTTAACACTTTATTTACTTTTTGCGTATATTAAAACTAATAAGTAATAAAATTCTAAATTGTACTGCCATTTCGCATCCCATCAAATTACAAGGTCTATGGGATCTATAGCACTTGTTAATTATAAAATATTCCTTAAACTTATGCTTCTTCAACTATGATTCATTTCCGATTTATTGTTGATTGTTATATTATTTTCTTTACAAATCTTGTTGATTGTTATATGATTTTGAGGTATTTTCCTTCTTATGATTTCGAGGAGGCTCTTTCCTTTTTGAAAAACCATACAATATTTTAACCTTACTATTTTTTTTATTTTTATGTTTGTCTTCCATTTTTACAATTTTTTTTTCCATTTAATAATATTTAAAGATATTAAGAATACCTTTTATAAATATTTAAAATAATTTTTAAATGAACTCAGTTGGTTTTTTTACATTTGTTTGAATATTTGTTAAGATCAATATGGGCAAAGTAGATACAAGACAAAAATGATACTATAAAGGAAAATTTTATATTAAGTTGGTTTTTTTACATTTATTTGAATATTTGTCAAGATCAATATGAACAAAGTAGATGCAAGACAAGATAATACTATAAAGGAAAATTTTATATGGAGTTAAGTTTTTTATTATGATAAAACCATTTTTTAAAAGATTCTATCTATCAATAAATATGGCATCTTTACGATTCTTGTCTTCAAAAACTAGATCACTAAAAAAGAACAAATATCATATACCAAAAATGAAGCTAGCTATCATGTGAGTAACCATACTTAATGATGTGATGTGATGATGATCAGAATAGAGAGAAATTTAGATTCAGGAATCAATGTTCCCTTAGAGGATAGATAAGAGAAGAAGAATAGTGAAACTTCCCCCCCTCAAGGGTGGTAGGTGTAAGTGATCTACGGAGAATGATCCATTTTTCTACCTATCATGTGAGTAACCATACTTAATGATGTGATGATGATCAAAATGGAAAGAGTTAGTGTTGAGGCCTGAAAATCCGTAGCAAACAACAGCAAGGGATTCTCCCCAGTCAACGTTCCCAACTAGCTCGTGACTGTTTGGTGTAGGGAATCCGTCCGGTTTGCGGTCCGGCTACCATAGGTCAAGTAACAAAAACAAAAGGCTTTACCGGTTGCGGCCCGGTCCACCGTGTATTTTTGTATTTTTTGACTTAATGTATGAGATGCAAGTGCCTAATTAACAATGCAGGGTGATGAAGAATGCAGGGAGCAGTCACAATGTGATGCGCAGGTTCTTACCTCTCGTCTTAGGCTCGCAAGCACCTAAATCACATACGCAGTAGTGAAATAAACTAACTATCTATCTATCTATCTATCCCCGGGGAGCCAGATTATAACTTATTTATGAGTAATGTGTATTGTACATGTAATATAAAGAGAAACTACAGTTAGCTGATATTTCTTTCCACAATGCATGAACGATTAAAGATATTTCAACAATCAGATAGCCAATTGTTTTATGAACAGCATACATTAATCATGGTGGTAATTCCACAAAATAAACCAGAAATCATTTAAACAAGAACATAGGTTCAAAGAGTTAGAACGATCTCACGGTTAATGGACAAAAAGCTAGAAAAACAAAATAGTTCATCTTTCAGCCATCCACAACATAGCATTTGAAAGTGCCACCAATCTTTCTCCAACAAGCAAACAATACTTCTTTATTGCAAAGAGAAATAGTTCTTCTTACAATATCATTTCTATGTCTAACTGGGAAAAACCCCCTATCCCTTCTAAGCTTTCTACATTTATACAAAAGGGTGAGACGGTTGGACTGCCCAAAGTAACCTTTGGGCTTCCCAACTCTTCGTTTCCCAACGCTTGACTTTTCTCAAATGTTTTTACAAAATGTTACACATTACAAAAAGTGACCAATCCTTTATGAGGAGGGTCCCACTTGGGCATCTAGAAATTTCTTCCATGCCGAAGCTTCAGAGGAGATGCCTTCAAAGGCACAAGGCTCTAGGAACTGAATGTTGATCTCAAACTTTGCATCATGGTTCCTTATAGCCTCAATCCTAACTGCGCTGAACTGAAGATGATCCTCCAGAAGCTGCACACTTATAGCTGAATGATCTACTCCGCTTCTCAAGATCTGATCATCCAGGGCTTTAATATGCCGCACTTTAGCTTCCTCTTCCTGATATCTCTTCTGCAGCAACTCCACAAATGAGTTGTGGTCCGGGAAAGCATCAAGCCTCTACTCAGCCTCTATCTGGCACCGGTTGTAGGTAATAAGGAGCCTTCTAAAGAACTCTGCGCATGCTCCTTTTGTCTTTTTAACGGCTTTCTTGAAATCCTCAACGGTATTTATAGCAAATTCCAATAAGTCATAATCCCGCTTGAGGGCCTGTTGATCCTTGGCTGGCAGCTCTGCTGGAGTTTCTTCGTTGTTTTCCAGCCTTGCCATTCTTGCAGTCAAGACTTCAAGAACGTCCTAAGATCTGTCCACAAAGTAAGAGGAGGTCTCCAGGATTTCCTCCAATCGGCCATCTACCTACAGCACTTTACACCTCTCTTCCTCTATAGCAGTCTGTAGCTGCAGCATCTTATTCTTTTGGGCAAAACATGCTCTTTGAACGGTTGGAGGCTAACCTGCTGCTCCCTTGCTTCCTCCAGAGTAGTTGCTAGATAAGCAATCTGCTCTTGATGTTTCTTTTCCTGTTCTTGGGTGTGCATCTCACTTTGCAAGATGATCTTTTGCTGCTTCTCTAGCTCTTCTACCTTTCCCAGCAACCGTTCCTTCTCCATCTTCAGCTCTTGATATTCTTTCTGCACTTTCTCCAGGCATTCCTGCGTGGTTTCCCTAACTTGTCTCTCCATTTGGAGGAGCTGCAGTTCATCCTTTGAGGCTCTCATCTCCCTCTGCATGTCTTCATGCTTCCTTTTTAGCCTATTGCTTTCCTCTCTCTCTTTCCTCAAGGTGTCTTTCAATTGAGTAGAGGATTTCTTAGATAGCTCCAAGTCTGTCATGATCCTATCCACATTATCTTCCGAAGCTTGAATCAGTGCTGCTTTGGCTCTAATGGTGAACCTTGGATCCCGTTCTGTTCCCAACATGACAGGTGTATCTGTTATCATTTTTCTGGGCAGACCTCCTGTTTCAATATTCCTTTCTGTTCTCTTCATTATTCTCTTTGTTTCCCTGTCATAAAAAACAGTGTTGAAATCAGGGATCTCTTCCCCCTTTTTCTGCACAAAGGGGACCAGCTTGAGAGTGGGGACCATGGGTGTGCTAGAAGCCGGTACTTGTGGGTCCTGCACCACGGGGTTCTCTATGTCTTGGGTCTGTCCTCCAACTGTATCAGAGGCTGACTGTTCTATCTGTTTCTGTGTCAGCTTCAGCCTCTCTGCTTCCTGCTTTTGTAGCTCCTCATTGAGCTTCCTTTTCTTTTCTTCTTCTTCGTTCCTAGCTGCTTCTTCTGCTTTCTTAGCTGCTTCCTGAGCAACTTTTCTTTTCTCTTCTTCTTCTGTGTGCAGCCATCCTACAGCTTCTTGTGCCAACCTCTGGGCTTCCTCATTTCTTCTTTTGGCCTCTTCTTCATCTTTTGCTTGTTCATCTCCATTTCCACCTTTGGTGATTATCTTTTTCTTGAACCTTCTCATCAATGCTGTCATGTTCAAGGCACTTCGGAAGACAAATTCTTCCCTATCCCAATGATGGGTGTACTCAAAATGTACATTATTTTCTTTGCAATGCCCAACTACTTTACCTTGGGAGTCATTTCGATGGAATGGCATCTCACCAAAATGAAAACTTTCTAATTCTTCTACGAATTCATCAGCTTTCTTCACCTTAGTGAACCTGTAAATTCCCAACTTGAAGGGAAAAGGAGGGTAGGCAATCTTCTTATGCTCAAACAGAAAACTACCTATTCCATCCAGGAACACTTGTCTGACTGCCTCCTTGTGAATAATGTAATCAGTTGTGTATTTGGGCAGCAGGGAAGGTGCTCTCGAACCTCCAAACATCCTGAAGTACATGCCATTTTCAGTCAAATAGTAGTCTACGTAGTCCTCTATTACTTGCAGTGCCTCCTCTAACATACAATCACACTCCTTCAGGAAAATGAGTGTGTATAAGGGCATGATAAAGTGTTCACATACTTCTCGATAATGGCTGTGATATTTGTGTGCCCACAGCGGTTTATAGGCAGCATAGACAGGAATTCTTTCCCTATCCTAGATGCACCTGAGTCCGGGAAAAGGTTGATTACACAATATGCAATCGATGAGTATGGAACTCATATAGAATTTCGATCTCTTTTGGTGCACTCCTCCCAAAACCGAGGCCATGCAAGCTGAAAGACTATTTGAGACAATGCTAGCCCAGTTGAAAATTGTCCCCTGGGTTGCAACATCAAAAATGATGGGTATGCATTCTAGTTTGAAGAGCCTGCCATGGGCTCTCCCAAAAATCCTATTTAGCATTAAAGCTATGAACCTATATGGGGTCCTTAAACTAGCTGTATCATAATCACCCATTACCCTGGTTCTGAAATGCTTTTCGGGAAACAACATTCTTTTCATAGTCTCAACCAGGTCCATTCTAACATTGTTCAGCCAATCATCAGATAAAAACACTTGTGCTTCTGGCAGGTGATAGGCCAGAGCTACATATCCGGGGCTATAAGCAGCATAGCCCTGTTTTTTAGCATTCTCCAGGATCATTGTTGTTACATCTGCCCGGGGCAAAATCCAACCAATTATTTCATAGCATGGGAATAGCTCTGGTCTGGTGGTGATCTTCATCAGTGAAGATCTCTCTATGTTGGCATATATGGATTCTTCTTCCAATCCCATATCAAGAACTTCCCTGCGGGCGATCAGCCTGTAAATTTCCCCCCACTGGTATTCAGGTTCCACACCAGATATACATTTGGTGTCTTCATATATGTATCTTTTCTTGGTGATGACTTCCACTTTGGGCTCCTCCTCGACCACAGGGGCCTTCTTCTTTTTCCTTTTTGAAATTGTGAGTTCTTCCTGCCATAAAATTGTAACATTAAGCCATTTCCAGCAGAGTGACAACTTGGAGACAACAATGTGCAGTGTGTCATTTCTTCTATTTTCAACATGATGCAATTAACTAACTGAGACAAAAATGTGCAAAGCTAACACTGCCGTTTGATATCAAAACAATTTCTATCAATCAAAATTCAAGGTGGAAATAATCTACATTGACATGAAATAAAATTCGGCTCTCTGCGGGTGCCTTTATCATTTCGCGGTGCGGGACAGACAAGGGAAAACTATGCAAGCCTTCAATAGAGCTTTAGCAAAACCACTACCCACACAACTTATGGTCAACAAATTAACAGCAGTGGCATATCCCTTTCCCCGGCTTGGGTTCAGAATCGACTATGCGCAGAACGGCGCAGCAAAACGACTGCTATTCGAGGATGCGGGTAATATGAAAACCACAACAAAGGGGGAAACCACCAGATGCTACAGGAAAACCACAAAAACCTTCCCCTGCAAAAAACCATCATCACACAGGGCAGCTTGGTGCAGACGGCGTAACGGCCGTCTGCACCAAGCCCTCATCACTACACATAGGGTCGAGAGAATATAAGGTCCGCGGGAAAAATACTACTCCGTGGGTTAAAAACGCCCCCCAACCGCGAACAGTAATACCACAAAACTCCTCAATATATAGGCGCAATCACGGGGTGAAGAGAAACAGTCACAACAAAACCTAACCGTTGCAAACATCAATCGAATGCTTCAAACGGAACGGGGGTAGGGAAACAACGAGCCTACCTGGCAATGACACGTAACCGGCATGGAGAGGCCTATCGAGCTTCACGGTTGAGACACCTGGACTGCGTGTACCAAAAACGGGGGACCGGGCGAGTGCAAGAAGACGACAGCACGTGATAACGACAAACGAAACGGCAACAGTCGAGAATAGAATAATAAACATGCCTGCCCCGTGTATATATATATATACAAACTCAAGCGGTGGGAAAAGACTAAATGATCGGACGGCGGAAACAAAATTGATCGAAAGTCGACGGCGTAATTCTTTCCTCAATGGCAGAAGGCCAAACCATAAGTCCATCCGCGGGGATATACGTAACGGAACCTTAAATCATCGGAGCGGAATCGGGACGGGAGCCGCAACGGCGGAACCGCGAGGGATAAATCAATCCGCGACAGGCAAAAGATTTATCGGAGGAGAAAACACTAACTGACCAGAAGGGTAATAATTTTCGCAGCCGCAACGGTGGAGGTATAAAGGATAAACCATTCCGCAACACGAGTTCAGAATTGGAAGCCAAAACGCTAGAGGATCGGAAAGGTTAACGCTTCTTTCATCCGTAACGGTGGAACCGTAAAGGATAAAACCGTCTGCAACGTCGGAGCTTGAGTCAGAAGACAAATGACTAACAAATCAAAAGGGATAAAGCCTTCCACAGCCGCAATGGTGGAAGCCCAAGACTTACGGGATCGATAAGAATACAAAAGCGGGAGTCGGAAGCCAAACAGTAATCGGGAGAGTTAGCAGCTTCTCGTCCATAACTACGGAAGAAGAAGTAATAAGAGTTCCGATGCACAACCAAAAAGAAGCCGATGTGAAAACCAACGTAACGGAGAAAAGTAACGAAGCCAAAACCGATTGTCCATCTGCAATGGCGGAAGCTTCAACCAAACAAATTTCCGATTGGAACATGCTAAAAATGCATTCAAAGGCAGCGATAAAGCTTGATCAAACAATGGATTATTTCAAGTGCTAGAGGGAGAATCAAAACAAGTGGTAAATCAATTCAATCATTCTGAGAAATCATTATTAGACCAACTCAAAGAAGAAGATCGAACTAATCCAAGCAAAACGAGGGTCCTAAAATTTTTGGAATTTTGGGAAAATGTTGCAGCTGCAGCAATTGGTGACTACCTGGTGAACCTCAGATCTCTGATTTAACTCCTTCCTAGTAAAGACTATCTGGCTCAAAATTGAAATCTTCTAAACACTTGTATTCCTAGGTTGGCCTACCTATGCATTTAAATCATTGAGAAGTAGTCCATTCTTTGGGAAATGGTAACATCAGAAATATTGCAAGTCTGAATAACTCGTTTGAGGCCTAATAAATGAGGTTTATTTTACCTGTCCTTAGGTAGTTTCAGGATTGGACACCACAGGATTGTAACAGATAGTAAACATCATTATCCTTTTGTTCCTCATTTCCATGCCAATTGCACTTTTGTGCCATTTGAACTTTAGTTCTTGTGAGTCCTCCATTTTCCTTTCTTTCTGAATTTTATTCAGGCTCCTCTATCCCATAGTGCCCTTTTGTGTGAGAGAATAATTGGCTTTTCATCTCACGGACGGAGAGGAACTTTTGGCAATTTGAAATTCATGCTTTTGATACTTTGCTTTGATATGTCTTGTTTCTTTCAAGATTTTTGACTCTTAATAGCTTTTAGCTCTTCTAGAATTATGGCAAGGGATCATTTATATATGATATACCGTTTAACCTGCTTCCTTTCCGTGGGTCTTTTGTTGTCACCCCCTTGGACATTTAAGATGTGAAATGGATGGAGCCTCAAAATAGTATTCCAGACCTCTTTTACTTCTGAGTTATTTACAGGGGTTAAGTAAGACTTCAATGAATGCATGGCCAGTTAGGAACACTGCTACTAGAAGACATTCTATGTTTTAAAGCATAATCTTTTGCTCAAGATTTCAGTTAATTAAGAACCCCGATGTTTCCATTGCAACCAAAAGTTTGGCTCTTTATTCAAAACCAAAAGAACTACTAACAAAGTAGTAAAAATAAAAGAAAACAACATCAAATTAACTAAACAAAAGAAAACAGCATCAAAGCATTAAACAAAAAAATAGCACCAAGCATTAAAGAAAACAAATCAATTTATTTATGTACAAAAGAAAAGAAAAGAGAAATTTTTCCCACTCCTGAAAATCTTTAAATATAGGGAGTTAAGGGGTGGGCTGGATTATAGACATGAGATATCTAACCATGGTCTAGCTGTGCTATTTTTGAAATTGAACACATGTCTACTATCCTACAGTCATCCCTTTCAGCCTGAGGAAGTTGAAGGAGCTCAGGCTAAGTGTCAATCATAGAGCTGGCCTTTCTTGAGGTATGATGTCTTAGCTTAAGCTCAGTCAGATAATTTCCCAGGACAGAATCAGCAGATTCATTTCCCTCTCCTAGCCCAGTGACATTGTGCTTCATGTAGGGCTGTCTTAAAATCTTAATCAGGTTTGGGCTACCCCTCTGAGGCAACCACAACTGTGACCAGTCTGAAGCAAAGTACCCATCTAGTCGTGCTGACCAATCTCGATTCAAGATCAATCCATAGCCATCAGGTATGTCTGCTACTACAATATCAAGGTACTGACATATCTTTTTATTTGCAGACAATCGAATCAAAACATTCTTCATCTCCCCCACTACTTTGACACTAGTCTTGTCTAATTGAGTGACGTCCCAATCAGTAGGTTTTGGCTACCCATTAATTTTTTTGCAGATTGCAAGAGGCATAACATTCACCGATGATCCAGAGTCCACCAGACAATTATGCACCTTATGGTTGAAAATTTCCAGAGTTAAAAGGAAAGGTGGGGTGCTATTTTTCCTTTCTCCAGTTGATTCAATCTAATCTTCCACAGGTTGGTTTTCGGTGGGTATCTTCTCTGTAACTTTATTAACTTTTTCAGCGCTTCCTTCCTCAACCTCTTCCACAGATTTGACAGGCTCAATGATTGGTTCTGTTTCCTAGTTGAAAACAGTGATTTTAGGTGTTTTATCTTTATCATTGGCATCTGCCTGTCTCTTGACATTCTTTTGCAATTTTTTTATCTTTGAAATTGTTAAATCCATGTCCTTTGTTGCTGTAGGTGTGCATTGAGACTTGAGAGCATTATCTTCAGTTTCAAACAACGAGACACCATCCCATGAAAACATGGTATCAATATCTGGTTTCTCTATGGTCTGGTTTTTCTTTTCCTCCCTACCAATGTCCTTGGTCAATTTAGAATCTAGCAGCTGATTCATAACCAATGTCATTGAGTTTAACCACCGAGGACACTTCTTTTCAGAATGAGGCTGTTGGTGAAAAGTGTAGAAATTATCCCCCCCTACCTCTGTTATGTTTATTGTTGCTGAATTAGGTGAAGGGATTTTCCATTGGTTGCTATCCTCCCCTTTTTGGTAGTAGGGTTTGTAATTTTTCCGAATTTCCCTTTCTTTCTCTAGATCTATTATTCGGTTGGATAGTTTCTACATCATTTTCAGCATTTCCTGATAATCATGTGATTGTTCCTCTTTAGGTTTAGACAGCAGTAACGTTCTTCTCTCGACAGTCTTTTGTCTCAGTTGCTCGGGATAGTCTTCTATACTTTCCCTTTCATCTTCCACTCTGTATGCTTCTTCATAAGTCTCTACCAACGTAGGTTTGGCCTTCATCTTGGCAAATATGGCTAGCTCCAGTCCTAGGGCTGAGGTATAATATTCAATTAGAACCTTGTATGAGGGTTTGTCAGCTCCAGAAAAGTTCTTTAGATAAGCAGCAAACCTCTGGGTGAAACTATGCACTTTCTATTTTCTTTCTTTCTTCAAAGTGCATAATCCCTTCATTAGTGTTGCATGAGCTTTCTGGGCCGCATATTTATTTCTGAATATTCTTTCAAAAGTATTCCATTCCGGGATCGAGTTTGCGGGCAGGGAAAAATACCATGAAGCAGCTGCCCCTTTCAAGGTATGAGGGAATAATCTACAGACAACATCTTCGTACTCCCCAGCCCTTAGCCCTTCAATTGCTAAATAGAAACTTTGCAAGTGGTCATCTACAACAATCCTTTCCTCGAGGTCAAACTTAGGCAACAGCTTGTCAAAGGCTTGAGGTAGGTTATGCAAAGGAGGTGTAAGGTTCAAAGGGGATCTAGCTCTCCAAGCGGGCAATGGGTTGGGCTGATTCACAATTATACCAGCCATGAGTACAGGTAAAAGAACAGCAGTAAGATGAAACTAGGTTGACTCGTTTCCAAGGTCGAACCAAAACCTGTAAGTACTAGGGTTAGGTCAAAAGCTTCCAATTAGTTGTTGGTGGGGTCATCTTGGCAAAATTAAGTTTCTACGGCCAGCCATTCACTGGCGGCCCTCCTTCTAGTGCCAGAACTGTTGATGCCTGAAAATTTGCAGGCAACAACAGCAAGGGATTCTCCCCAGTCAACGTTCCCAACTAGCCCGTGACTGTTTGGTGTAGGGAATCCGTCCGGTTTGCGGTCCGGATACCGTAGGTCAGGTAACAAAAACAAAAGGCTTTACTGGTTGCAGCCCGGTCCACCGTGTATTTTTGTATTTTTTGACTTAATGTATGAGATGCAAGTGCCTAATTAACAATGCAGGGTGATGAAGAATGCAGGGAGCAGTCACAATGTGATGCGCGGGTTCTTACCTCTCGTCTTAGGCTCGCAAGCACCTAAATCACATATGCAGTAGTGAAATAAACTATCTATCTATCTATCTATCTATCTATCTATCCCCAGGGAGCCAGATTGTAACTTATTTATGAGTAATGTGTATTGTATATGCAATATAAAGAGAAACTACAGTTAGCTGATATTTCTTTCCACAATGCATGAACGATTAAAGATATTTCAACAATCAGATAGCCAATTGTTTTATGAAAAACATGCATTACTCATGGTGGTAATTCCACAAAATAAACCAGAAATCATTTAAACAAGAACATAGGTTCAAAGAGTTAGAATGATCTCACGGTTAATGGACAAAAAGCTGAAAAAACAAAATAGTTCATCTTTCAGCCATCCACAGCATAACATTTGAAAGTGCCACCAATCTTTCTCCAACAGGAAAACAATACTTCTTTATTGCAAAGAGAAATAGTTCTTCTTACAATATCGTTTCTATGTCTAACTGGGAAAAATCCCCTATCCCTTCTAAGCTTTCTACATTTATACAAAAGGGTGAGATGGTTGGACTGCCCAAAGTAACCTTTGGGCTTCCCAACTCTTCATTTCCTAACGATTGACTTTTCTCAAATGTTTTTACAAAATGTTACACATTACAAAAAGTGACCAATCCTTTACGAGGAGGGTCCCACTTGGGCATCTAGAAATTTCTTCCATGCCGAAGCTTCAGAGGCGATGCCTTCAAAGGCACAAGGCTCCAGGAACTGAATGTTGATCTCAAACTTTGCATCCTGGTTCCTTATAGCCTCAATCCTAGCTGCGCTCAACCGAAGATGATCCTCCAGAAGCTGCACACTGATAGCTGAATGATCTACTTCGCTTCTCAAGATCTGATCATCCAGGGCTTTAATATGCCACACTTTAGCTTCCTCTTCCTGATATCTCTTCTATAGCAACTCCACAAATGAGTTGTGGTCCGGGAAAGCATCAAGCCTCTGCTCAGCCTCTATCTGGCACCGGTTGTAGGTAATAAGGAGCCTTCTAAAGAACTTTGCGCATGCTCCTTCTGTATTTTTAACGGCTTTCTTGAAATCCTCAGCGGTATTTATAGCAAATTCCAATAAGTCATAAACCCGCTTGAGGGCCTATTGATCCTTTGCTGGCAGCTCTACTGGAGTTTCTTCGTTGTTTTCCAGCCTTGCCATTCTTGCAGTCAAAACTTCAAGAACGTCCTGAGATCTGTCCACAAAGTAAGAGGAGGTCTCCAGGATTTCCTCCAATCGGCCATCTACCTGCAGCACTTTACACCTCTCTTCCTCTATAGCAGTCTGTAGCTACAGCATCTTATCCTTTTGGGCCAAACATGCTCTTTGAACGGTTGGAGGCTAACCTGCTGCTCCCTTGCTTCCTCCAGAGCAGTTTCTAGAGAAGCAATCTGCTCTTGATGTTTCTTTTCCTGTTCTTGGGTGTGCATCTCACTGGCCTGCAAGATTATCTTTTGATGCTCCTCTAGCTCTTCTACCTTTCCCAGTAATCGTTCCTTCTCCATCTTCAGCTCTTGATATTCTTTCTGCTCTTTCTCCAGGCATTCCTGCGTGGTTTCCCTAACTTGTCTCTCCATTTGGAGGAGTTGCAGTTCATCCTTTGAGGCTCTCATCTCCCTCTGCATGTCTTCATGCTTCCTTTTTAGCCTATTGCTTTCCTCTCTCTCTTTCCTCAAGGTGTCTTTCAATTGAGCAGAGGATTTCTTAGATAGCTCCAAGTCTGTCATGATCATGTCCACATTATCTTTCGAAGCTTGAATCAGTGCTGCTCCGGCTCTAATGGTGAACCTTGGATCCCGGTCTATTCCCAACACGACAGGTGTATCTGTTATCATTTTTCCGAGCAGACCTCCTATTTCAATCTTCCTTTATGTTCTCTTCATTATTCTCTTTGTTTCCCTATCATAAAAAATAGTTTTGAAATCAGGGATCTCTTCCCCCTTTTTCTGCACAAAGGGGGCCAGCTTGAGAGTGGGGACCATGGGTGTGCTGGCAGCAGGTACTTGTGGGTCCTGCACCATGGGGTTCTCTATGTCTTGGGTCTGTCCTCCAACTGTATCAGAGGCTGACTGTTCTGTCTGTGTCTGTGTCAACTTCAGCTTCTCTGCTTCCTTCTTTTGTAGCGCCTCATCGAGCTTCCTTTTATTTTCTTCTTCTTCGTTCCTAGCTGCTTCTTCTGCTTTCTCAGCTACTTCCTGAGCAGCTTTTCTTTTCTCTTATTCTTCTGTGTGCATCCATCCTGCAATTTCTTGTGCCAACCTCTAGGCTTCCTCATTTCTTCTTTTGGCCTCTCCTTTAGCTTTTTCTTGTTCATCTCCCTTTCCACCTTTGGTGATATTCTTTTTCTTGAACCTTCTCCTTAATGCTGTCATGTTCAAGGCACTTCGGAAGACAGATTCTTCCCTATCCCAATGATGGGTTTACTCAAAATATACATTATTTTCTTTGCAATGCCCAACTACTTTACCTTGGGAGTCATTTCAATGGAATGGCATCTCGCCAAAATGAAAAATTTCTAATTCTTCTACGAATTCATCAGCTTTCTTCACCTTAGTGAACCTGTAACTTCCCAACTTGAAGGGCAAAGGAGGGTAGGTTGTCTTCTTATGCTCAAACAGAAAGATGCCTATTCCATCCAGGAATACTTTTCTGACTGTTTTTTTGTGAATAATGTAATCAATTGCGTATTTTGGCAGCAGGGAAGGTGCTCCTGAACCTCCAAACATCCTGAAGTACAGGCCATTTTCAGTCAAATAGTAGTCTGCATACTCCTCTATTACTTGCAGTGCCTCCTCTGACATACAATCACACTCCTTTAGGAAAATGAGTGTGTATAAGGGCATGATAAAGTGTTCACATACTTCTCGATAATGGCTATGATATTTGTGTGCCCACAGCGGTTTATAGCCAGCATAGACAGGCATTATTTCCCTATCCCAGATGCACCTGAGTCCGGGGAAAGGCTGATTACACAATATGCAATCGATGAGTATGGAACTCATATAAAATTCCAATCTCTTTTGGTGCACTCCTCCCAAAGCCGAGGCCATGCAAGCTGAAAGACTATTTGAGACAATGCTGGCCCAGTTGAAAACTGTGCCCTGGGTTGCAACATAAAAAATGATGGGTATCCATTCCAGTTTGAAGAGCCTGCCATGGGCTCTCCCAAAAATCCTATTTAGCATTAAAGCTATGAACCTATATGGGGTCCTTAAACTAGCTGTATCATAATCACCCGTTACCCTGGTTCTGAAATGATTTCTAGGAAACAACATTCTTTTCATAGTCTCAACCAGTTCCATTCTAACGTTGTTCAGCCAATCATCAGATAAAAACACTTGTGCTTCTGGCAGGTGATAGGCCAGAGCTACATATCTGGGGCTATAAGCAGCATAGCCCTGTTTTTCAACATTCTCCAGGATCATTATTGTTACATCTTCCCGGGGCAGAATCCAACCAATTATTTCAGAGCATGGGAATAGCTCTAGTCTGGTGGTGATCTTCATCAGTGAAGATCTCTCTATGTTGGCATGTATGGATTCTTCTTCCAAGCCCATATCAGGAACTTCCCTTCGGGTGATCAGCCTGTAAATTTCCCCCCACTGGTATTTAGGTTCCACACCAGATATACATTTGGTGTCTTCGTATATGTATTCTCTCTTGGTGATGACTTCCACTTCTGGCTCCTCCTCGACCACAGGGGCCTTCTTCTTTTGCCTTTTTGACATTGTGAGTTCTTCCTGCCATAAAATTGTAACATTAAGCCATTTCCGGCAGAGTGACAACTTGGAGACAACAATGTGCAGTGTGTCATTTCTTCTATTTTCAACATGATGCAATTAACTAACTGAGACAAAAACGTGCAAAGCTAACACTGCCGTATGATACCAAAACAATTTCTATCAATCAAAATTCAAGGCGGAAATAATCTACACTGACATGAAATAAAATTCGGCTCTCTGCGGGTGCCTCTATCATTTCGCAACGTGGGACAGACAGGGGAAAACTACACAAGCCTTCAATGGAGCTTTAGCAAAACCACTACCCATGCAACTTATGGTCAACAAACTAATATCAGTGGCATATCCCCTTCCCCGGCTTGGGTTCAAAATCGACTGTGCGCAAAACGGCGCAGAAAAAACGGCTGCTATTCGAGGCTGCGGGTAATATGAAAACCACAACAAAGGGGGAAACCACTAGATGCTACAGGAAAACCACAAAAACCTTCCCCTGCAAAAAACCATCATCACACAGGGCAGCTTGGTGCAGACGACGTAACGGCTGTCTGCACCAAGCCCTCGTCACTACGCGTAGGGTCGAGAGAATATAAGGGACGCGGGCAAAATACTACTCTGTGGGTTAAAAACGCCCCCCAACCGCAAACAGTAATACCACAAAACTCCTCAATATATAGGCACAATCACGGGGTGAAGAGAAATAGTCACGACAAAACCTAACCGTAGCAAACATCAATCAAATGCTTCAAATGGAACGGGGGTAGGGCAACAACGAGCCTACCTGGCAACGACGCATAACCGGCGTGGAGAGGCCTGTCGAGCTTCACGGTTGAGACACCTGGACTGCGTGTACCGAAAACGGGGGACCGGGAGAGTGCGAGCAGACGACAGCATGTGATAACGACAGACGGAACGGCAACAGTCGAGAATAGAATAATAAACATGCCTGCCCCGTGTATATATATATATATATATACAAACTCAAGCGGTGGGAAAAGACTAAAGGATCGGACGGCGGAAGCAAAACTGATCGGAAGTCGACAGCGTAATTCTTTCTGCAACGGCGGAAGGCCAAACCATAAGTCCATCCGTGGGGATATACGTAACGGAACCTTAAATCATCGGAGCGGAATCAAGACGGTAGCCGCAACGGCGGAACTGCGAGGGATAAATCACTCCGCGACGGGCAAAAGCTTTATTGGAGGAGAAAACACTAGCTGACCGGAAGGGTAATACTTTTCGCAGCCGCAACGGCGGAGGTATAAAGGATAAACCATTCCACAACACGAGTTCAGAATCGGAAGCCAAAACGCTAGAGGATCGGAAAGGTTAACGCTTCTTTCATCCGCAACGGCAGAACCGTAAAGGATAAAACCGTCCGCAACGTCGGAGCTTGAGTCAGGAGACAAACGACTGACAAATCAGAAGGGATAAAGCCTTCCGCAGCCACAATGGTGGAAGCCCAAGACTTACGGGATCGACGAGAATACAAAAGCGGGAGTCGGAAGCCAAACAGTAATTGGGAGAGTTAGCAGCTTGTCGTCCGTAACTGCGGAAGAAGAAGTAATAAGAGTTCTGATGCACAACCAAAAAGCAGCCGATGTGAAAACCAACGTAACGAAGAAAATTAACGAAGCCAAAACCGATTGTCCATCTGCAACAGCGGAAGCTTCAACCAAACAAATTTCCGATTGGAACATGCTAAAAATGCATTCAAAGGCAGCGATAAAGCTTGATCAAACAGTGGATTATTTCAAGTGCTAGAGGGAGAATCAAAACAAGTGGTAAATCAATTCAATCATTCTGAGAAATCATTATTAGACCAACTCAAAGAAGAAGATCGAACTAATCCAAGCAAATGGAGGGTCCTAAAAATTTTGGAATTTTGGGAAAATGTTACAGCTCCAACAGTTAGCAAACTACAGTTTTAAAAAGAAATAATAGCAAGAAATTTAGATTTAGGATTCAATATTCCCTTAGAGGATAGAGAAGAAAAGAAGAATAGCGAAACAATGATCCATTTTCTTAAGGTATAAGAACATGGATATATGTTGGCTTTATTTTTTTATTTTATAAGTCGACATGGATTTTTAAATTACATTTAGTTTTATTTTTTATTGTATGATCGCATATGTATTTTTTATTTACTTTTTAGTTTTTTAATGCAACATAGTGTTAGGTTACGTGACAACATGTTCTCCGTACTGGAGTGTAAGCAATTAGCTACTCTTCATGCAATAAGCTGATATAGATTTTTTTAATTATATTTTATCTTTTTTAAATTATAACTTAAGTTACGTTACGTTATGTAACAACATCTTATTCATAATGCATTATCAACACTTAACTAGTCTCGATGTAATTAAATATATATATACAATATATTACATATATTCCAAATCAATTTTATTTTTTATTAAATAAAATAATAATTTTAAAATATATATCTTTTATTTCATTTTATTTTAATTGTTTTTTAAATAATCTATCAACACTTTAACACTTAGTAAGAAGCACGCAATCCATATGTAAACAAAAATAAAAATCTTAAATAATAATGTTTAGATCAATTAAATATAAATTTCATTTTTAATATTTTAAATTTATTTTTTAAACTTTATTATTATATAATAATTAATATTTTTGAAGGATGGTAAGATTCATATGTATTTTATTTTAATTATTTTTTAAATAATCTATCAACACTTTAACACTTGGTAAGAAGCACGCAATCCATATGTAAACAAAAATAAAAATCTTAAATAATAGCGTTTAGATCAATTAAATATAAATTTCATTTTTAATATTTTAAATTTA
>LPNX011145556.1:35644-67810 GCA_001517045.1 Pseudotsuga menziesii | reverse complement strand
TAATTAATTCATACATGTGGAGCAAATGAATTATCACCCTATTAGTTATCTTTATTTAACACTTACTATTTTGGAATGGGTGTAGCTTGACTGGCCATTCGCTTGAAATTGAGACTATATGTTGTAATAGTAGTAGCATACAAAATTGGACCCCTCGACCCGCAAGTACCAATCCCATCAAAGTTGCCAACTGCCATAGAGTGTGTACCTTCCTTTACCAAAAGTGTCATTTCAACAATTTCACTCAAATTTTGGCCATAAAAAATGTGGAATATTGGTTGCAAATCATCTAACTTTTAACTTACTCCTTTACCAAATGGAAATGAACAATTCACAATAAAAATATCTACAGACATATTAATGCAATAGTCTAAATGTTAGAATTTTTCAACTTTTTAAGGAGGTTTTCAACATTTTCGACTTAGAAATTTTAGATTTATTCTTGAAAAAAGTATGATAATTGTTAAACTTTAATAATCTTGGTGCTCTTGGGGTATTTGAGCCATGTGAAAATGATTTAAACACTTCAAAATTCATATTTTGTAAAAAAAAATAGCCATATTGAATAAAAAAAACATATATCAATCATGTAAATAAAATCTTAAAATAAAAGTAATCATTCTTATCTTAATTGCACCAATCTAATAGCATGTTGGACTCTGCAATAAATTTTTCTTAAATAATTTATACAAGAATCTATACTTGGTGTATAACGCCTCCTTCAATGGCTTCTACTAGCATAAATTGTTTTTAACTTGCATAAATTGTTTTTAACTTGAGCTTGTCATTATGAGGCTTTTGTATTGTTTAATATAGTTGTTGCACCATGGTATACTTAGTCAATGAGCTAATTTTATTTTTATTTTATTTTTTCCAAAAATAAGTTTCATCAATTTCTTTTTTTTATTCTAAAATTATTTGCTCAAATCTACATAATGAAAATATTTTACTTTAAACATTGTCAAAATTGTCCACAAAATATATAATCCTCAAAACTTTAAATATTTTTACCAAAATATCATCAACCATTTTATTGTTGGAAATTTAAGAATTAGTAATATTCATCAAAACAAATGTGATAAAATGAAAAAAGACCTCAATAATATTTTTTAGAAAAAAAATGGAATTAGTAAGTGCACCTGTATGGCTATATAATTCTTTATTTGACTAAAAACCTATACTAAAAACATAGAAAAAAAAGTAGTTCTCTAATAACCTCCATCCATTAATGTTTTATTTCTAATGTTTTAAAAATCATATTAAATTATTTGCATATTTGATGAGTTTTTATCCCTCTAAATTAGCATTGTACTACTGGATCTCTTTAATTTAAACAAAGTAATGGGAGTACATCAACCCTCTAAATGTTTCCTTATTATTAACTTTTCCAACCTTGTTGATTGTTGATTGTTATATTATTTACTTTTTCAACCTTATTTATTTATATATGAATACATGTGATTTTGAGGAGGGACTTTCTTTCTTGTGATTTTGAGGAGGCTCTTTCCTTTTTCAAAAGATCGTGACTTTTTTTTGGTTACCCCATACTATTTCGGACCTATCATTATTTTTATGTTTGCTTCTCAGTTTTATTACTAATTGTTTTTTATATTTAACAATATTTGAAGATATTAAGAATAATTTTGACAAATATTTAAAATAAATTCAAATAGTTTTTTTTACATTTGTTTGAATATTTGTTGAGATCAACATGAAAAAAGTAGATATAAGACAAGATGATAATATAAAGGAAAATTTTATATTGACTTAGGCTTTGGATTATGATAAAACCATTTTTAAAAAGATTATATCTACTAATAAATATGGCATCTTTAGGATTTTTCTCTTCAAAAACTAGATCACTAAAAAGCAAATATCATAAACAAAAAACAAAAAAGTTAGCTATCATGTGAGTAACCATACTTAATGATGTGATGATAAACAAAATAGAGAGAGTTAGCAAAATACACTTCTAGAAAAAAATAATAACAAGAAATTTAGATTCACTGATCAATATTCCCTTAGAGGATATAGAAGAGAAGAAGAATAGTGAAACTTCCCCCCTCAAAGGTGGTAGGTGTAAATGAAATCTCATCAAAACAATGAAAATAATTCATGAAAATGACAAATCTAATTCTAACATATAATTGCTATTCCATATGAATCCTAAAGATTAAAAAGCAAAAGTCTAGTGAGAAGGATCCATTTTCTTGAAGTATAATTTTTTGTATCTAACATTTTTATGTATGTTTGATAGAAAATTATCTAACTTCTTAACATGTTCATAAAAATGGATCATGTTGGCTTTATTTTTTTATTTTATACCTAGACATAGATTTTTAAATTACATTTGGTTTTATTCTTTATTTTATTTACCAACATGGATTTTTTAATTACTTTTTTATTATTTTAATGTAACGTAGCTTTACTTTACGTTAAGTTATATGCCAACATCTTACAGGCTGGTGCAAGCTAATGTTGTTCACTTATGACGCATTAGTTGCAATGGATTTCTGGCAAAAATCCACTTTTATTTTGATGGCATCATAAGAACATTTCACACTGGTATAGTTGCAATAAACTCTTCCACAATTACATTATGTAGCTTAAAGTTGTAATTGAAACAGTTTGGTATGCTCATGAGGGACATATGACATTTAATTTCTTTATTTTTGAAAAGAAAAATCAAATTATAAATATGAAGTTTGAGAATATTAACTAAGTTAGTTACAATCTCATCTTTGACTTCGTTAGAAGGTGCGTGATTCTACAACTTGCTCCATGAGATTCTGATTCAAAAATATATCCAAGTTCGATACATATAACAACAATACTAACTTCCATACCCTTAATCCTCAAATGCAATCTTATAAACTCAAACATATACTTGAAATTCTTAAAATTTATAAAATCTTTTTAATGATCTTAAAACAAAAATAAATTATCTTGGAGATATTTGACTGTGGATTTATTGCTGCTTTGAATTGTTATATGTTTAGTTTCAATTTGAGAGTTTAATTGTGCAAGATGTTCATATTTGTTGTTGCTGATAGAGTTTTCTCCAGCAATTAAAACAGGAACAACTCATTAACATGGAAAACATATACACACATCCATCTGCATGGATCCATGGATTAAATATTTTGGGGACAGTGAACTTGTACGCAAACAGGTAATTTGTCTTCTACTCTCTCCTCTTCTTGAATTTTACAGACTTGCACTTTGCCTCGTGAGGATTGGCCTCTGTTATCCAATTTGTCACAGTGGGATCCCCTTTCATCGATATATAAATCTTTTAGCAATATCTCGATCTCCATTATTGGAGCAGGCGTCGGGGGATTGCCTTACACTTATGAAAATATGATGGCTTGCATGAATCATAATGTCAGGAATGGTGGCAATGCTTACATATCACTACATGATGCTACTCGTCTGGACCAAGAGGAAGATTGAGAAAAATGGCTATGTGAAAACGAGGAGACAAGTACAGAAACCAGTGGACAATGGAAGAAACCGATGAAAAATGCACAATCAAGAAAGAAGACACATGACAAAATGTGATTAACTGGATGGACAACAACAGTGAATAGTGTTTCTAAAACCGAGTCCAAAAAAAACATCTAAAAATCAAACCAAGGGAAGGAATGCTAGAAACAAGGGAAAAAATAAACATAAAGAAATAAATAAATGAACTCACATATATGCTAGGTAAAACAAAAAAAACAATAAATATAAAAAAGAAAATAAGAAAAGTCAATCAGAAGCAAACAAATATATGTCAAACACTCTATATGTCATGTGTAAACATAATAAAGTATATATTTTAAATAATGCTCATTCCTTAAAAAGAACTATTTTATTTATTTTGAAAAATTAAATAAAAAGATAAAAGAAAATAAACTTCCTACAAAACTAAAAAAATCTATAATACAATATTTACGTCCACTTCATCAATATTATGATATCATAACCATTAAGCTTTATCAAAGTAACCATTAAGCTTTATCAAAGAAAACCTTGAGGGAATAAAAAGCCTTTTGTTTGGTTTGCCTAGCCCATTCAATAGTTTCCCATGTTGAAATAAAATTATCTAGGACAAAATGTCCTTTGATAAAAACACATTTTACAATGCCAAACAATTCAGGCAGAGTATTTTTCTTTATCCAAGTTGCAAGTGTTGTAGGTATCGCTTCGCCAGACATATTAAAAAAATTAAGGCTGCCAACAACTGATTACGTCCTCTGTCTCTTTGGTAATCAACTTAATAAGGTCTACATTGGTTCGCTACCCCATGTATCATGTTTCCAAATCGTGTTGACATATAGAAAATATCATCATTGATCATGAATTTAAATAGGCAAATAAATGGTAGGCTTGATAAAAATAAAATAAATATCAAAACATAATAAAAATGTGAGCGAATTAATTTTTTATTATATATACCAAAATAAACCAAACATTTATCAAACTAATCAAAGAAATAGATCTTAAATTACTAAGCATTTGGTAAATAAATAACTCAATTGAAACATATGTTTAAATTCCACAGTGCCCATAAGTCTACGCTTCCATGAATTACGAGATATGGTTAATAGATTTTATTAAAAAAAAATTGATCACAAATAAATTATATACCCCTTAAATATCCAAAGTGTATGCCAAATCATGGAAGAAAAATGCAATACCTACTCTACATATTACATTATCACTCTAATTGCCAACAAATAGAAAAGTGTGCAGGTGTATCTAATAGAAAAGTTGAAGAAGAAATATTAACTTTATTATTATACAACTTATTAATGACTAAACATTATTTCTTTGTTATTATTTAACTTCTTACAAATTGATATCTCTTTAAATATCCAAATATCCAAAGCGTATGCCAATAATTTGAATATACCAAAAAATTGGCGGGCTTGATATCTTTATCCTTTCACTTATTTTTTATTTTATGAGCCATCATGGACTTTTAATTTTATTTTTTTAATGTAACATAACTTTACGTTAAGATATGTGACAACATCCATGAGAGCAGACATAGATTTTTTAAATTACATTTTATTTTTTTAATGTAACATAACTTAAGTTGCCTTACTTTATGTGACATCTCCTTCATAGTAGGTTATAAACAGATGACTATTGTCCATACAATTAAACACGCATATGCAATATTTTTTTCATAGAAAAAAGATCTTATATATTATATATAATAAAAGGTATCACCATAATATTTACAACCTTTTCAGCATTGTAACTTCCTAGTTACATATTTTCACCATATAGCATGGAAAAAACAGCATTGTGACTGACTTCCCAGAACCAGAAATACAAACCAACTCATAACAGGAATCCATCATCACCCAACCATGATAATAAGGTTAAGTTGCCACTACCTGTGCAAATAAACCTCGATATAGTGGGTCCCATATATTGAGCCATAAAATATAACAATCTTATGCACTCAATGAAGTCAAAAACAAAAACCATAAATTAGAAAAGTCCAAAAAGTTTGAAAGAGTATGGGTCTCTACCATCTCCCGGAGCCACCAGAAAATGGCCAACTGGACCATCTAAGGCCAGCTTAGATAAGCGATCAGCCATTGCGTTGAGTTCTCTGTAAACATGTTGAATGTTGACCACTGAAAAATGAGTCTTTAACTGTATAATACGCTCCATCTAATGAGTCAGCGCCAAAGTTTCCAAATGTAAACTCCCCCTAAACCAATCTACAATAATACGAGAGTCCCCTGCAATTTGGATAGCATCAATGCCCATACTATTTGCCAAATGAAGAATACTCCACAATGCAAGTAACTCATCCCGAGTATTTGTGCCAAAACCACAATTCCATTTTACACTGTACTTGCCCAATATCGGCGAGATAAGAAAAGCTCCAGCACCACATCTATAACCTCCATCTTGTGAGGCCCCATCAAAATATCCAATAGCCACATTCTGTTGAAAAAATGGCTGTTGTAGATACCAATATCTGATCACCCGAGAACGATTAGCTCTATCCAACCAAGCGTTCTGTACCTTATTAAAGATCTGTAGTGGAGAATAAATCAGCCCCTTAAAGATATGGGAGTTTCACGCCAACCAGATAGATCTACAGACATAGAAAGGTATAGACAGCCAATTTTTTCCTGCATCAAACAAAATCCTGAAGGCCTATTCAACATTTTGGCCATGCCAAACTGCATCTGTGTTAAGGAAATCCTTCAGATAGTCCCAAACCAGCAAAGTAAAAGAGCATGAAATCATAAGATGTGAAACACTTTCCTCCTCAGTACAGCATAAAGGGCACATACCCAGACCCAAAAAACCTTTCTTCAACAGGACATCACAGGTTAGAATGCGATTAGCAATCATAAGCCAACTGAATAAGGTGATTTTCAAGGTTAATCCCCATTTCCACACTTTTGAAAACCACTATGGAATGAGATCCGAATTTCCTTATCTGCTAGTCGTTTTGTATGCTAAGGCTACAGTAATAGTACCATCTTTTATATTCTTGCTCCAGCACAAAGTATCTTTGATCGGCTTCAAACAAATGCCAAGGTTTTTTAAACCATAAATATAATTGTTCCACTCTCTTCCAGCATTGCCATCCAAGCCCAAATCCTGTGCATTGGCCCAACACGTAAAATTGTCTCCACTACCAATCTTAGCCGCTTGTGCCAAATAATATATTCTTCTATGCAAAAGATGGTCTAATAAAACTTCAGAAAGTTTTAATATGCCAGCCATACCAACAATCGGATCCCTACCAATACGGATGCTCCATCCGTCTCCAGGCTTCCACGCCATCCACGACTTCAGAATAGGTAGAGCTTTAAGGAGTGCCCTCCATATATTGGATATATCCAACTGTTCAATAGATTCCAGATGTAACCAATCAGTCGTGCCCCAGCCACACAAATATTTTGCTTGGACCACTCTATTCCACAAGCACAGGACAAATAAACAGCGCCACAGGTTTTTTGCAGTAAGAGCCAGTCCAAAGTTCGCAAGGTCTTTCAAACCCTACCCACCTAGAGCCTTTGGTCTCGTCAGATATGACCACTTTGCTAGGCTAATAGAATATTTTTCTTTGCATCCTGACCAGATGAAACGAGCCATCCGACTCTAAATTTGCTTCAAAATTGACCGAGGAATCCATGTGAGAGAGAGCCAATATATAGGGAGACTCTCAAGTACTGATTTAGTTAGTACAAATCTCCCACCAATCGATAAAAAACTTATGTCCCCAGCCACCAATGCGTGCCTCAAATATTCTCAACAACCATACCCAGTCATGTATCTTATATCCATTGGGTTTAGGAAAGAAACCCAAGTATTTAAAGCCACCTTGTAAGGGCAAGATATCATAAGAAAAGAGTTGTTGGATCATACCAATGTCCACCTCATCCCATCCCGCTTCATAGAACTGTGACTTTTCTTGACTGATGCACATACCAGTAGCCCCACAAAAAATATCTAAGACCCCTTTGATTGCTCGCCATTCCAGAATGGATCCACCACCAAATAATAGAATGTCGTCAACAAACAGCAAATGGGTAATGAATATCCCCGCCGCCGCTTCAAGCCCCACAATATCACCCTTATCAGCCAGTTCTTTGATAAGCCTGCTAAGTCCTTCAGCTATAAGGAGAAATAATAATGGGGAGAGAGGGCATCCCTGCCTCAATCCCCTTGATGCAGAGAAAAAAGAAGTGGGATTTCCATTAACCAGGATTGAGTAATTTGCAGAGCTAACACATCCCATTATCTAGTTAGTAGTATCCAATGGGATACCAATCTGCAACAAAACCAGTCTGATGAATCGCCAATCCACTCGGTCATATGCTTTTATAAGATCAAGTTTTAATACCAATGCTTTTTTTCCTTTAATCTTGACACTGTGTAGAACTTCTTGAGCCACTGCAATGGCGTCTGTAATTTGTCGATTTTCAAGAAATCCGAACTTTTCATCAGATATGCCCTTAGATAGTCCATTTTTGAATCTGATAGCAATGATTTTTGAAATAATCTTATAAACAAGGTTACACAAAAAAATCGGTCTAAACCCTGCAAAGGAGTCAGGCTTATCAGATTTAGGAATTAAAGCAACAAAAGTAAAATTCAATGATCCATAGACATGACCCTGTATACGAGATTCTTCCACCAAAGCATGTAGTTCTAGACCCATCAGATCAAAGAAGTGTAAGAAAAATTCCACCGTCCAGCCATCTGGACCAGGACTTTTTGATAGCTCAAATCCTTTTAACGTAGTATGGGTTTCCTTCAAAGATACTAGATCAAAAATTTTGTTACCAGCCTCCTCACCAAACATACGAGGGTATTTTTGAATTAATTCCAGTTGGGATATTATAGATATATCACCCTGCGCCTTATATGCATTTTTAAAATAGGAATAAGCCTCCTTTTCCAGATCTCCTTGCTTGGCGATAGTAGTACCATCCACAGCTTGCAAGTCCCAAATATGATTATGGATCCTCCTATGGTTGGCAAATTGGTGATAATATTTTGTGTTCCTATCACCACTTTCTATCCACTTCAAACAACTCTTTTGAAAACTGGTCTCCTCCTTCCTTTTCAAAATAGTATTCTGGGAATCAATAAGACGAGCCAACTGTACACGCTCTCTCACAGAACTAATGCCAAAAGGGTTGCCAAGAAGTATAGCAGCAATGCCGCTCTCTATAGCTTCCAAATCCCCCAAATCACTAGAGTTTTGTTGCTTTTCCCAACTTATAACCCCTGCCTTAAGCAGTTTAAGCTTCTGAACAAAGGTTCTCATGGGAGATAGGCCTTCTTCCACCACCATCGATCTCCAAGTATTCCGGACAAAACAATCAAAACATTCCATGGACAACCAGGTCGAGTTGAACTTAAAAGGATAATGTATGCGTTCACCCTCCAGTTCCCATTGGAAGACAATCGGAAAGTGATCTGATATTTTAGTTTGAACAACCCAAGACCTAAAAGCACGTGTCTGAGATAGAAGCTCCGAGTCCACAAGAAACTGATCTAGGCGCTTACCAATACCTGCATGGCCACCCCGGCCATTCTGCCACGTAGGACCCAAAAAAATTGGCTCCACATCATATAAATCCGCATCTCGAATCATATCAAAGAAAAATCTGCATCCGAATCAAGACGAGTGTTGCCCCAGGTTTCTCTCGCCAACACTGTAAAATTTGAATCTCCACCCAGAATCAAACCTCTCTCATTTAGAAGTCCCCCAGCCTTGATAAGATTCCAGAACTGTAATCGATTAAGATACGAACCATAACAATTTACAACTTTCACATCCTGATCACTTTTAAATAACTTTCCCTCCAAAATAATACCTGCAACAGAATGAAAAGCATCAAAATTGGCCTTCTTAGGGTTCCATGCCAACAACAAACCCCCCCGAATTACCATTAGCATCCACAGCACTCATATGCCAATTACCCACAATCTTAGAGAACACTTCTATCGCTCTAATTGAAGTTACCATGGTCTCCTGAATCAATAAGATATATAGTCTGACAGTCTCCATCAGTCTACGGAGGGCAAGTATTTTAGGGGCACCCCCTACCCCACGAACATTAAGAGAGAGAATAATCATTTCTTACCCCGAGCCAGGGCCTTCTGTGCTCTAAGGGCCCGAGTAACAGTCACAGGCTGAGGGGTGGTTTTAACCTGTTCAATTGTCACTCCTTTTAATTTCCTGGCACTATGAGTCTTGAGGGGAGAGAAATCAGGGTCTAGCCCCCCACCAACAGTACCTTTAGGACCAAATCCCCAATGCACCGACCTCCAGAAAAAATCTGAAGGGTCAAACGCTATAAGATATCTCGATAGGTAGGCATTATATCTCCTAAAGACTCAGAATCATTCCATTGTGCAAAGGGTTCCAACTCAAGATGGGACGACGAAGCCACACAACCAGAGCTCATCTTCCCTCCCAAAGGAACACTGAGATCCACTGATGATGACCTAGATAAATTGGGGTCAGAGTCCAGATTACAGGGTAAGTCATACTATTCTCCTGAAAGAGGTAACACAGGCATCAACCCTTTTCCAACATCACTAAGATCACCCGTAAAAGAACTAGTATCTGCAGCCGACTTGTCAGAGGATGGGGCACAAAGTTCTTTAAACAGAGGTAATTTCAAAAAGGAAAATTCCTCTAATGACAAAGTCGAGAGTAAATGAGGAGAATAGATCTTTAACTTACCAATCAGAGAGATGTCTTGTATGGAAAGCTTAGATAAATCAAAATCCATCTTCTCATCATACTGAGAAGTGTCCACCCATGCCTCGTCCTCAGTCGATGAAGTGAGCAGAAGGCCAGGGCAATTCATTTGCTGAATGGGTCGTTCTGGACACTTTGCCTTTAGATGTCCCACCTTATTGCAAGTTGTACATCTAAAAGGTAGACCCCAATAATCTAACTCAATCTCAAATATAGAACCCCTCCATTCAATAGACAAATCTGCAGCCAAGCCATGGGTTATATCAATCTCCACCAGAATTTTGCCAATTACGATCATTCCCTTCAAGAAGAGATTTTTCCACATGCAGGAATCTGCCCAAATGGTTTCCAATGGCCGTGAAGGCTTCCAAATTCCAAAGAAACAGTGGACAGTTGGGAATGAGCACCCACAAATGTCTCGTCCTCATAACCTCCTTTTCAGGATTGAAGAGATGATCCCACCGCTTGATCATCAAACTACCCTTTCCACTTAACCAGGTCTTAGACAAGATAATCTCTGAATCCTCCAAGCATCTAAAATAGAAACAATACCATCCTCTGGTCAGAATAGTAACATCCGGTTTGTAATGGAGAATCAGACACCATCTTTCCTCAACAAAGGCCTCTACGTCCCGACTTGAGCAGGCCCAGTAACTGAACTTACCCACCAATGCATGAAAAGAAAGCTTTGCAACATCCGCCAACCCAATATCTCTGCCTAAAACCATTTTTGGGCAAATTTTTTTAGGTTTCCACGGCTTTACCAGATCCCTAGCTCCTGACTACGCAGAAACGTCTGGTTTGGGCCCAGGAAACAACTTCACCACCTCACGAGTAAGTTCAGGGATATGCACTCGAGGAAAATTGAGATCCAAGATATGACTTTCATCAATAACAGATAATAACTCTCTCTCCAGGTTATTATCACATAATACACTGGGATGTTGCTCCAGGAATGTGTCATTAATTTGCTCTCTATTGAAATTAGTCTGCACAGGGTTCAAGACACTTCCACCACCTTTGAATTTCAGTCTTAACTCATCGTCAAATATGACAATTCCAACCTCTTTCCACAAAATCTCATCACGAGGATCCATAAGATTTGAGATCTCGCCACTTGTCTTCATAATCAATACGGACGCCACGCAAATAAAGAAAAAACATTAAAAAATAGCTAGTACATTGATGCTCAAGACGTGCCTACAAGCCAATTTAAATGCACCCTCCAAATGGCAAGAATATAGATCCACCACCCATTCAAAAGATGTATTCTCCAAAGCAGAGTAGTAAAGTTAATAAAAGCTAATAGAGTACATCCCCAACCAAAAAAATCGAGCTTCAAATCAGCAAAGTTGTAGTATGCCTCATCATAAATGAGAACGATAAATACAATTCACCAACTAAAAACCAAAATCTAGCCAGCAGGGTATTGCACCACATGATCGATCACTGAGCTAGCAACAGACGAGCTTGCACAACCGTATAGAGAGCATGCACCATCCGGATTTGATAAAACACAAAACAAAATTCAATGTGCACCGTCGAGCTAACTGATAAGTCAACCTAGCAGAGGGTGCACATCTAAAACCGAACCGTAATCGAGCGCACAACCGGAACTGAATCATCCAAAGTTAAAAAGAATTGTGTAGCCTCGAACCAAGGATGAATCCGCCAAAAGGGATGAAGCTCAGCGTAAAGTCTCACAATCAATGCTTCAACCTTTCAAAAGAGTACAAAAGATTAATGCGGAGATGGTATCAATGAATGCAAGAACGACAACCTGCACCTACCATCCACACTGATTAATTCAAAAGTCCCAAGAGCGGGAAAAACACAGTCGAACAAGTGCAGTACAGTAGGAGGCCAAAGCCAAAGTGAAGCAAAAAATCTAATCCAGATGCCTTCAAAACGTCATCAAACTTCGCCATCGATAAATTTTGGAAAGTCCTCAGAAGACTGAACACTTCCAATAGGCAAATACGACAGAGAAATTCCCATGCAGGAAACTACCAGAAAAATCCTAGAAATGAACCAATCTGTCAGAAAGCAACAGAGTGAAAATAAACTGACAAAGACATCAGAGAGATGGCATCCTCTGATCTCCACAGTAGTTTAAAGACCTTTGCAACAGCTAAAAGAAGTCACGACCAGGTGTACACAAGACATGTAGATGTCAAAAGCAACAGAGTGAGAATAAACCGACTAAGACATCAGAGAACTGGCATCCTCTGATCTCCACAGTAGTTTAATTACCAATGCACCTACTAAATGAAGTCAGGCCCAGGAGTACACATGACATGTAGACCCCGAGAAACAACAGATAAAACACTCCACCAGATCATTCAGAAGGGCCGCCAAATACCATCTTCGACCTTCTATCGCCTTCACTGACACTTCAAGATCTAATACATAAACTCCAGCCATCAATAAACACTGAAACGCCTGCTGAAAAAACCAGTCCACCTGAAAACTCCATTACGACTCTCCGAAGAACTCCACCAGGTTCATCATCTTTTTTATCACGCATATGCAATATATTACACATATTCAAAATAACTTTTATTTTATTTATTAAATAAAATAATAATTTAAAAATATATATTTTATTTTGTTTTATTTTAATTATTTTCTAAATAATCTATTAACACTTTATTTACTTCTTGCATATATTAAAACCAACAAGTAATTAAATTCTAAATATTTTATTTGTACGACCATTTCGTATCCTCGTGAAATTGCAAGGTCAATTTCTTGCATATATTAAAACCAATAAGTAATAAAATTCTAAATATTTTATTTGTACGACCATTTCGTATCCTTGTGAAATTGCAAGGTCAATAGGATCTATAGCACTTGTTAATTACGCCAGAGACATTCTCAATGAAGACATCGTCTTAAAAGATTTTTCGTCTTCTTAGCAAATAGAATCTCGCCAAGTGTCAGTTCACTTTAGTGTTAACATACTAAAAATCAAGTGACGGATTTTGAGGGCACGAATCTTAGAGGGAGTGACCTAGCTATGGAGCAATCCTCCCTCCATCGGACGGAGGAGGAGCAAATGAGGGAGGATTGCTCCATAGCTAGCTTACTCCATCTTAGAGCCCTAAAAAAAAAACACGAAACAAACTCATAAAACTTAGAGCAAAGCGGACTTAAAAAAAGGAAAAAACTCTAAAATAAACAAAACCTTAAAAGTTTTTAAAAATAAAAAAACTAAAATTAGAAAAAAAGAAAATATAATTAATATTAATATTAATATTAATAAATAAGATTATTTTTTTATATTAATAATAAATAATTAAATAAAATAATACTAAAACTAAATAAAATAATAAAATATTAATACTTACCATCTAAACAACTAAAATAATAATGATAATTTTTATTATTATCTTTCTCATTCTAAAAACAACAACAACAACAATAATATACAATCTAAGCAACTAAAATAATAATAATATTGATATTTTTTATTATTGTTTTTCATTCTAACTATGATAATTATTATTATTAATGTTGCTTAGATTATATAATATTAATATTATGGAATTTAATTTAGTTTTGATATTACTTTATTATTATTATGAGTATTAAAATTGGTTTGTTTGAAAAGTGGAACATTATTAGCTTGCTCCTTATACACACATATTTTCACACATATAAAGTTTAACTTAGTAAGAAACAAGCATGACCATATCCAAAAAGACCAGTCAAGAAATTTTGATATGGAAAGAAGATTCATAAAAACTAAAAAAATTCTAGGTGGCTAAAAGGTGTCAAAGATTAAAATTATAGGAAGAATATTTATTTATAACTTGTATTGAAGGAACAAATCAAAAGGTTTGAACAAAAGATAAATATATCATTTCCCATTGCAACAATCTGAATGTTTTTTCGGGAAAAAAAATGTTTATTTTAAGCGCTAAACAAACATGAAAGCAAAGACCAATCTCATCACCATGTTTAGAGTTGCGTGAATTCCAACTCCACTTCTTAGATACATCTCCAAACATCTTCTTAGATCTTACAATATGTCTGGAGGCCATAAACCAGAGTACATATTATGATTAGAGGAATATTAATCACGTGAGAGGTAAACAACAAGACATATTTTTTGGGATGTGTTGTGGAATTGGAATCCATAAACATAATATTAAAATGAAAATATGAGGTGAAATGGGTAAGAAAAGTTAACTCCCACTCACATCACAATTCTGACAAATAAAAATCAATAAAAATAGTTCTTTGTCCTGGAGAGAAGGCTGGTGTTACCATAGAACAGTTGGCTCATAGGAACAAGAGTTTATTTTTGAGGTGAAAAGGCTAAGAAAGTTAACTCCCACTTGCATCACAATTCTTTGACAAATAAAAGACTAAAGGGATTTTTTATGATCCAATACTTTGTACTTGAGAATAATGAAACCAATAACGCTGAAACACCTTGGAAATTGTATCTTGTTACACTCTTGTAGATAATTTGAATCCCTTCGTTTGGTAGTTTTGGTGTTTATTGAAAACGGTTTGTAACAAATCCTCTTACTAAATTTGGTGTAGATTGGGTGTCAAGACTAAACTTAAAAGAAAGAAACTCTGTGGAAGTTGGTCACTTTTTGGGATTTTGATCAAATCTATGAAAATATGTTTTTAAAGTGAAACATTTGAATTAATTATCACTGAAAGATGAGTTTAACATTAAATAGTAAATCACAATGCCTTCATTCAGATATCAAGTCTATATGAAGTCCACATAAGTTTATTTTCTCTTTAGTAAACCAGAACGCTTATAACTCCACCCATTGTACAATTAAATGAATTAAACAACCATTGATTCGAAATGACACGAAGTATTTTCAATCTTCCACTTAATGATATAAAATGTGTCACTAAATTTACAAAGATAGTAAATTAAAGAGAATTTCACAAATTTTTAAGTGATACATGCACATTTAACAACAATTATGTGTTATGTTGCTTATCAAAATAACAATAAGGGTCAAATATTAAACACAAATCATCACAAGCATTTAAAGAGAAATCATACACCATACACCAACCTAGATGTCCTTAAACCTCCTTGTTTTGGTTTGATGTCAAATAAAAAACACAACCAACACACCAAACATAATTTATTTTATATGAATCCAACTTTTTTTACAAGAAAATATTTCTCCCTTTTCAAAAATTAAAAAACAAAACTCTATTAGTTCAAAGGCCCTAATAAAAACTTTGTTCAAACTTTAAAGGCACTATAAAAACTTATAAAAACTTTTCAAACTTTAGTTTAAACCAACCAAAAAAAATTTACACTTTTACTTTTCCAAAAACTCTAAGATAAACTTGTAATATGCCACTTATTATCCTTTGAAAATTAATTTATTAAGTTTTGTGATCAATCGGTATTATAATACAATGTTTAGATAAATTTGATACAAACTATAAAATACCATAAGTATATCCTTTGTCAATTCATTTATTAATCAATGTTGTGATCAATCAGTATTATAATACAATGTTAATTTATTAATTTATGTTATAACCCATCAGTATTATAATACTATTTGTTCGTTGCATAGATAAACTTGTAATATGCCACTTATTATCCTTTGAAAATTAATTTATTAAGTTTTGTGATCAATCGGTATTATAATACAATGTTTAGATAAATTTGATACAAACTATAAAATACCATAAGTATATCCTTTGTCAATTCATTTATTAATCAATGTTGTGATCAATCAGTATTATAATACAATGTTAATTTATTAATTTATGTTATAACCCATCAGTATTATAATACTATTTGTTCGTTGCATAGATAAACTTGTAATATGCCACTTATTATCCTTTGAAAATTAATTTATTAAGTTTTGTGATCAATCGGTATTATAATACAATGTTTAGATAAATTTGATACAGACTATAAAATACCATAAGTATATCCTTTGTCAATTCATTTATTAATCAATGTTGTGATCAATCAGTATTATAATACAATGTTAATTTATTAATTTATGTTATAACCCATAAGTATTATAATACTATTTGTCCGTTGCATAGATTATTACTGTCACGTTTTCAACCAAACACGCAATCATGCTTAACAACTTCTGAAACAAGTCTTTGCATTCTCACACCTTCCTGATTTCTGATTTCAGGATCAAATTGCATAAGTCGGCTCCTCGACTTACGAAACAGGGTTCCTGCACTTTCATGCTTTTCCGGTTTCTGATTTTTGGTTTTGGATGCAAATTATTCACTTCCCAGGTTCCGCACTTCGCTCTTCCGCACCGTCGATTCTAGCAGATTCGTCCTCGATTGTTGATCTGTTTCCAACTGTGGATCACGATCTAAATATTTCAGGGTTAAAATGTTAAACTAAATATATTTTTATCATTCAATTATCTTATTTTAGAATAAAATAAAAAAACAATGTATACACTATAGCACTCATGGATTTATATGAACCTCCCAAAATAACTTTGTTGTCTTATCTATTTTATAAAGTATTTCATAAAATTTATTAAACACAGTTTAAAAAAACATCTGGCTTTTACAAATTCAAAATGCAAATGCACACTTTGTAAAAATTGGAGAGGAAGTTATTTAATGATTACTTTTTTTATGTCGAATATACATTTCCATTAAAATTTTACACTTACAATCCAAGCCATCATACCTATAGAAAGCTGGTTGTTTCTTATTTGGACAGAATTTGAGAATGGTGTTAATGATTTCAGAACATTCATTTGTAGGGCTAGATCTAATCAGGGTTCAGTGTTATATTATATACCTGTCATCTTCTTTTGTCAGTGGCATTTGAAATGCATGTCTCTTTTGATTGGATTCAATTGTTTATACCAATAGTTTCTTTTGATTGGAATCAGTTGTGTATACCCACAATCTCTTTTGATTGGATTCAGTGGTGCATACTTGCAATTTATTTTGATTAAAATCAGTTGAATAAGCCCAGAAATTATTTTGATTGGATTCCGTTGAATTTTCCTGCAAATGTTTTTCATTGGATTCAATTATCCAACCACGACCACGACCATCTCATAAGATTGGATTGGATTTTTTTCCAATAGCTCCGTTGCATAGATTATTACTGTCACGTTTTCAACTAAACACGCAATTGGCTTAACATCTTCTGAAACAGGTCTTCCGCACTCTCACACCTTCCCAATTTATGATTTTCGGTTCGGATTGCGGAAGTCGGCTCCTCGACTTACGAAACAGGGTTCTCACACTTTCATGCTTTTTCGATTTCCGATTTCCAGTTCGGTATGTGAAAGTCGGCTTCTGGACTTTTAAAACTTGCAATTCTTCACTTTCTCGGGTTCCACACTTCGCTCTACCGTACCATCGATTCTAGCAGATTCGTCCTCGATCGTTGATCTATTTCCAACTACGGATCACAATCTAAAAATTTCAGGGTTAAAATGTAAATCTAAATATATTTTTATCATTTAATTATCTTATTTTAGAATATAAATAAAAAGACAATTTATACACTATAGCACTCATGGATTTATATGAACCTCTCAAAATAACTTTCTTGCCTTAGCTATTTTAAAAAGTTCTTAAAAATAAGAAAAAAAATCACTAAATATTTCATCAAAATCTATTCAACACGGTTAAAAAAAAACCTGGCTTTTACAAATTCAAAATACAAATGCACACTTCATAAAAATTGGAGAGAACGTTATTTAATGATTACATTTTTTTATGTCGAATATACATTTCCATTAAAACTTTTGATGTAGGGGCATAGACTGCCTAAGTGAAGTCATTTATGACTTCTCTATGTCATATGTAATTTCAAGGAGACCTAGGGTCTCTCTTATGTAATTTCTTTTATTTCTTGTAAAAGCTAAATAAGAGTGGATAAGGACTATCTTGATCCTTCCACGTGTATTAGTTAGAATAGAGTTAGTAGTTAGTTGAGTGATTATAGTAATTAGTTAGTGATCTGTAAAGTGAGTCATAGGGGTTAATTGAGTTCAATAAGGAATATGTTCCTTTTATGCAAGATCAAGAAACATAATTGAAAATCTATTTAATACAGTTTCGATTATCTAGTTAGACATTTTTTTTGGCTAGTGGGAGAAAGCTTGAAAACTAGACCAAAAGGGAGGAGCTCGGAACTTTACACAGAGCCAGAAAACGTTTGTTTGCATTTGGTCTATTTGTATTTTTCAAGTTTTGATGAGATCTTTATAAACAAAGCATGGATTTCTGTAATTGTGGAATACGATTGCAATTTCGTATTTTGACTCAACAGGTTCATTTCTTTGTTATTATATGGGATATGCATCAGCATTTAGAAGAAATCAACTCGTTGGTCGATAGGAATTGATGCCTGTTTGAGTTTATACACAGAGATATACATATACTATTGTTAAATTGCGTATAGGGTAGATTCATGGTTTGGGTGTGCATAAGACAAATGAAGTTTATACACAGAGCATTGACGGTCGCTGATCGTTTAAAAACAAAATCAGTGGTTGTTGTGTGTAGAAAGGTAGATCAACGGTGTAGGAGTGGTTTCATGGTATTAGAAGGCGTCGATTTTTTATTGAGCATCGCACTTGAAGAGGGTACACCAAACTTACTTTCTGTCCCAGGAATGAACCCTGAGTTGCGAGCTTTGGCCATGAGGCTTGACTCATAAATCTCAGTCCTGTGCATAGAATAGAATTATTATGGGCACCTTTTTGAAATGCGTTGAGAGCTAAACGAAGCAGAGTTGATAGTGTAATAGCTTTTACACTTTTTGGAAGGATCCTCACACGATGACCTTGGAGGGATAGGCTATCATTTTTGGTATCATAATAGGACAATATTAGTCTTTTATTTCTGAATATTGTGAAATTGTTAGTGTTAAGGATTGGATTAGTTTTCTTGAATGAAAATCGAGATTGTGTTTACTCCTGCATTGCTAACAGATTCAGAAAAACCTATTACTGACAGTAATATTGTTTCAAGAAGTGACTTGTTGTGCTAGGAGATGGAGGTCAGAGTTGGGAAAGGTAGGGGCAGGTGAGGAAGACCTGTTACTAATGTAGAATTGAGAGATGAGGTAAGAGCTCTGAGAGCAAGGTTGGAAGACTTGGAGACTGGCAGACATCATGAGAACACTGGAGACACAAGTGATGAAGAGGTACCTGAAGAGGAGGAGGAGACAAATGCTAAAACTCCTGAGGTAAAAATACTGAAATCAATCTTTGGTGCAGGATCAAGTTCAAAGACCGATGTACCATTCTATAATGGGAGATTGGATCTAGAGGAACTAATTGATTGGATCAATGCTATGAATAAACATTTCAATTATGTTGAGGTAAAGGAGGACAAGAAAGTGAGATTTGTTGTCACAAAGTTGAGATGGCATGCATCCTTGTGGTGGGATGGTGTGCAAGAGGAGAGGATCTTGAAACACAAAGCCAAGATCAATAGCTGGAGCAGAATGACAGCTAAGTTGAGAGGTAAATTTCTTCCTAAATACTACAAGTTGATTTTGTTTAGGCAAATGCAAAACCTTAAGCAAAAGTCAATGACAATTATGGATTATACTGAGGAATTTTATAAAGTAAATATCATATCTCAACATATAGAAGACACACATGAAAGGGTAGCCTAGGTATGCCAATGGTTTAATGTTTGATATACAAGATGAATTGATTTTGTTGTCATTGAATTTTGTTGAAGAAGCATATCATATTGCTATGAAGGCTGAGGAGAAGTTGATGAGAAAGCAGAGTCAAAAAGAAAAGGTAAGAGGCTCTAGAGGAAAGGAACAACAACAAAAAGGTGAAGCTAGCAGTTCAAACCAGCAAGTACAACCTGATAGAAATAATGATAAAAGAGGTGGAAGAAATGGTTCAAGAGGAAGAGTCAGAGGAAGAGGTGGACTAATGAGGTGTTACACATGTGGAAAGCTAGGTCACATTTCATGGGACTATCCAAAGAATGTTCCCAGATAGAGGAGCACAAGTAGTGCAATTTGAACCTGAAGATCCAAAGGAATTAGAGGTGGCTAAGAATTACCTTGAACAAGGTGAAACCTTATTGATGAGGAAGTTAATTGATGAGTCGGTCTAGAGGAGGAGCCTGTTCAAGACAATTTTCAAGGTTGAAGATAAGTGTTGTAAATTAATTGTTGATAGTGGTAGTACTGATAATTTGGTGTCTACAGAAATGGTGGACAAACTGAAGTTGAGGAAGACAGTACATCCATAACCATACAAAGTTGCACGGCTACAGAAGGGTCCTCAAGTTCTTGTGAGTGAACAATTCCAGGTAAAGTTTCAGATTGGAAGCTATCAATATGGGGTAAGATGCGACATTATAGAGATGGATGCTTGTCATGTTTTATTAGGTAGGCCTTGGCAATTTGACAGAGAAGCAGTGCATGAAGGTAAGAGGAATGTCTATTACTTTGAGATGAAAGGGAAGAAACATAGTCTTCATCCATTCGGGGGTAAGCAAGAAGAGGTTAATAATCAGTTGCTGATGATGACTGATAAGAGAATGGTGAGTGATTGGAAAGCTAAAGCAAAGGTAACAGTAAATTTGCAAGCGAATGATTATGAGGTTGAAATGAATAACATAGTGTGCAATGATTGGTTGAAGGAGAAAACAAATCAACAGGAAATATCAAGTGCACTCACGACATTGATGGAGGAAGCATAGTATGAAATCAAAAAGGATGATGGAAAGTTTATGGTTAAAGAAATCACTAAGGATAGTGATGTGATAGAGGCAAGTAGAAGGGACGAAGGTCAAATAGTTCTGACATAGAATTCTTGGATGAAAGATATACTTATGTTAATATATTTTATGTTCTCTTATGTGACATAAAATTTGATTAATCTATGTACAGATGGAGGAGAACCAGTTGACAACTTGTTTGCGGGTCAAAGAAAAGGGGAGCTTGAATGTTCAAAGAAGTCTAAACACATAGTGGAAGAACCGAAGGACTTGTTGCAAACAAAGTGCTGGAAAACATGGCTGAAGGGACTATTTAAAATGAGAACATTGCCCAAATTTACATTTTGGGTATCTGCTGCAATCCTACAGAAAAACAACAGGGAGGGAGCACATGGACAGGAGCCCATGAAAGCTTTCAAGCTGGGGAGTCTGATGTAGGGGCATAGACTATCTAAGTGAAGTCAGTTATGACTTCTCTATGTCATATGGAATTTCAAGGAGACCTAGGGTCTCTCTTATGTAATTTCTTTTATTTCTTGTAAAATCTAAGTAATAGTGGATAAGGACTCTCTCGATCCTTCCACATGTATTAGTTAGAATAGAGTTAGTAGTTAGTTGAGTGATTATAGTAATTAGTTAGTGATATACCAAGTGAGTCATAGGGGTTAGTTGAGTTCAATAAGGAATATGTTCCTTTTATGTAGGATCAAGAAACATAACTGAAGATCTATTTAATACAGTTTCGATTATCTAGTTAGATAGTTTTTTTGGGTAGCGGGAAAAAGCTTGAAAACTAGACCAAAAGGGAGGAGATCGAAACTTGGTTCCTGGAGCATACACAGAGCCAGAAAACCTCTGTTTGTATTTGGTCTATTTGTATTTTTCAAGTTTTAATGAGATCTTTATAAATAAAGCATGGATTTTTGTAATTGTGGAATACAATTGCAATTTTATATTTTGACTCAATAGGTTCATTTCTTTGTTATTATATGGGATATGTATCAACATTTATAATAAATTAACTCATTGGTCGATAGGAATTGATGTCTGGTTGATTTTATACACAGAGATATACATATACTATTGTTAAGTTGCGCACATGGTAGATTCATGGCTTGGGTGTGCAGAAGAAGACACGTGAAGTTTATACACAGAGCATCGACGGTTGCTAAGCGTATAAAAACCAAATCGGTTGTTGTTGTGTGTAGAAAGGTAGATCAACAGTGTAGGAGTGGATTCATGGTATTAGAAGGCATCGATTTTTTATTGAGCATCCCACTTGAAGAGCATACACCAAACTTATTTTTTGTCGAAGCAATGAACCCTGAGTTGTGGGATTTGGCCATGAGGCTTGACTCATAAATCTGAGTCCCATGCATAAAATAGAACCATTGTGGGCACCTTTTTGAAATGCATTGAGACCTAAACGAAGTAGAGTTGATGGTGTAATAGATTTTACACTTTTTGGAAGGATCCTCACACGATAACCTTGGAGGGATAGGCTATCATTTTTACAAGTTCAATTCCCATAGTGAGGATATCTATTCCTCACAAACAACACTATAACAACCAAAATCCAAAAATTGATTTGATTCCACTACCACATGAAACTCCACGAATGCCATAATGTTTTTCTCATCATCGTTTTTGTAACATAGAAAGAAGAAAATATGAAAATTTAAACAAAATTTTCTTTGGCTTTGTTGAATTCAGTATCGGGGTTCAGTGTTATATTATATACCCAGCATCTTATTTTGTCAGTGGCATTTGAAATGCATGTTTCTTTTGATTGGATTCAATTGTGTATACCCATAGTTTCTTTTGATTGGAATCAGCTGTGTATACCCACAATCTCTTTTGATTGGATCAAGATAATAAGAAAACTAATGTTAAGATAATAAGGATTTGTTTAATTTTAATATTAACAAAAATATATTTCATGCAAAGAAGATTATATTGCAAAAGAGAAAAATGCATTTACTAATAAGAGTAAAGATTACTGAAAAAGTTAACATATAGCTAATGTAGCTTTTCATAAGATAGGTATTACAATTGATGTTTGGAATATTTTGAATTTAGCAGTAAGATTTATATCACTGTCTTAATGTGAAAGGGCAACAATCCTTTCCCTTTGACTAATTCCCGTGTTCTTTTTAATCTTCTGTTGATGAAATTTCTTGCAGTTGACATGTAGAAGTTGCAAAAAAGGAGATAAAAATCAAATAAAACAATTTTGACAAAAAAGATATGAAATGCAAGCAGAAAGGTAATTGCGTAAATGTATATACAGAAAAATAATTGTGGAAAGGTAATTGTGGAAAAGTAATTGTGGAAAGGTACTTGAAAAAAAGTAACTGCGGAAAGGTAAATGCAGAAAAGTAATTGTGGAAAGGTAAATTAGGGAAAGGTTGCATTCATTCCTTTGACAGAGATTAGACAATGCAAATCAAAAGATAAAGATGAATCGACAATGGGGAAAGAATTCACGAAGTGAATCTGCTCGAGAGATAATAGATCTGCAAAGTTAAAGTGTAGTTCCACACTGATAGCAGACCGACGAATGAGATCAAATCTGCAAGATATTGACAATGGGGAAAGAATTCACGAAGTGAATCTACACAGGAGATAAGATATCCACAAAGTTAAAGTGTAGTTCTATACTGATAGTAGATCGACAGATGAGATCAAAGACAAAAGAGATGGAGGAAGGGGAAAGAATGCATGAACTAAATCTACACATGAGATAAGAGATCTGCAAAGTTTCACACTCATAACAAATCAACGAATGAGATCAAATCCACAAGAGATCGATGACTCATAGGAGTTGTAGAAAGGTTTGGAAAGATGAATGTGGAAAGGTCCATTGCAGATATTTTGTTGCGGAAAGGACGTTGTGAAAAATATAACCGTGGAAGGACATGACTGATAAATTTAAACGGAGTTAAAATTAATAAACAACGAAGTAACAAAACACGGTTGATGAAGAGGCATGTGTTATGAAGGGATGAGTTTCATGAATAGTCATGACTCCATATTGAAATGGAACAACTGTGAAACTCCATAGTGAAGAGATATGTTGGTAAAGAAAGATGAATGAAAAAAAAAACCTTAGAATACAAAGAAAAAAAATATATCTATTTGCATAAAAAAGCAAAAAAACTATGCTTCTTTTAAAACAACAAATCTAAATGTTGTCAATCGCGTTACAAGTCAATGTTTGTTTGGTCCTATGATCATTTCCAAAAGGTATACAGATTATCCTTGAGTCATTGGTACACATTTAAGTTTATGTACAAGGGATGGAATGAAAAGATGCTCTTGGAGACTTGTTACAAGTGACACTTGAACCATGGTAAGGAACATACTCTCAAACTGCTAATCTCATTAAACTGTTCATGTTTTTCTTGTACCATACTTTAATAGACATTTCATTTTGTATCCACGAGAACGCTTGGAATTTCCATACATTTTCTCACTCAAAATCCAAACATACAAGCCTTGATTCTTTTCAATTCATACATGTAACTCTTTACACTATCATTCATACTCTTTTAATCAACATTTATCCTATACATTGTCCCATGACAAAGAAAACATGCAAATGTTGCTTGAAAATTTTCTCATGCACAACAAAATAATTGGTTTTCCTATTTGTCATTGAACATGCATACAAAAATTAACATTGATATCAATAAACATTTCAGTATTTCATTTTCAGCTTGCATTTCATATTTTTTTTTGTCAAACAACAGAAAAACAAAAGGGAGAGAGCTCATGGACAGGAGCCCATGAAAAGTTTCAAGCTAGGGAGTCTGATGCAGGGGCATAGACTGCCTAAGTGAAGTCAGTTATGACTTCTCTATGTCATCTGGAATTTCAAGGAGACCTAGGGTATCTCTTATGTAATTTCTTTCATTTCTTGTAAAATCTAAATAAGAGTGGATAAGGACTCTCTCAATCCTTCCACATGTATTAGTTAGAATAGAGTTAGTAGTTAGTTGAGTGATTATAGTAATTAGTTAGTGATCTGTCAAGTGAATCATAAGGGTTAGTTGAATTCAATAAGGAATATGTTCCTTTTATGTAGGATTAATAAACATAACTGAAGATCTATTTAATATAGTTTCAATTATCTAGTTAGACAGCTTTTTTGGGTAGAGGGAGAAAGCTTGAAAACTAGACCAAAAGGGAGGAGCTCAGAACTTGGTTCCTGGAGCATACATAGAGCTAGAAAACTTCTGTTCGTATTTGGTCTATTTGTATTTTTCAAGTTTTAATGAGATCTTTATAAATAAAGCATGGATTTATGTAATTGTGGAATACGATTGCAATTTTGTATTTTGAGTCAATAGGTTCATTTCGTTGTGATTATATGTGATATGTATCAACATTTATAATAAATGAACTCGTTGGTTGATAGGAATTGATGTCTGTTTGAGTTTATACACAGAGATATACATATACTATTGTTAAATTGTGCACAAAGTATATTCATGGTTTGAGTGTGTAGAAGACAAATGAAGTTTGTACACACAACATAGACGGTCGATGAGTGTTTAAAAACCAAATCGGTGGTTGCTTTGTGTAGAAAGGTAGATCAACAGTGTAGGAGTGGCTTCGTGGTATTAGAAGGCATCGATTTTTTATTGAGCATCGCACTTGAAGAGTGTACACCAAACTTACTTTATGTCCTAGCAATGAACCCTGAGTTGTGGGCTTTGGCCATGAGGCTTGACTCATAAATCTCGATCCTGTGCATAGAATAGAACCATTGTGGGCACCTTTTTGAAATGCGTTGATAGCTAAACAAAGTAGAGTTGATAGTGTAATAGATTTTGCACTTTTTGGAAGGATCCTCACACAATGACCTTGGAGGGATAGGCTATCATTTTTACAAGTTCAATTCCCATAGCGAGGATATTGATTCCTCATAAACAACACTATAACAACCAGAATCCAAAAATTGATTTGATTCCACTACCACATGAAACTCCACGAATGCCATAATGTTTTTCTCATCATCATTTTTGTAACATTGAAAGAAGAAAATATGAAAATTTAAACAATTTTTTCTTTGGCTTTGTTGAATTCAGTATCAGGGTTCAGTGGTATATTATATACCCGGCATCTTATTTTGTCGGTGGCATTTGAAATGCATGTTTCGTTTGATTGGATTCAATTGTGTATACCCACAGTTTCTTTTGATTGGAATCAGCTGTGTATACCCACAATCTCTTTTGATTGGATCAAGATAATAAGAAAACTAAGGTTAAGATAATAAGAATTTGTTTAATTTTAATATTAACAAAAATATATTTCATGCAAAGAAGATTATATTGCAAAAGAGAAAAATGCATTTACTAATAAGAGTAAAGATTACTAAAAAAGTTAGCATATAGCTAATGTAGTTTTTCATAAGATAGGTATTACAATTGATGTTTGGAATGTTTTGAATTTAGCAGTAAGAGTTATATCGTTGTCTTGTGAAAGGGAAACAATCCTTTCCCCTTGACTAACTTCCATGTTTTTTTTTAATCTTTTGTTGATGAAATTTCTTGCAGTTGACATGTAGAAGAGATAATAATCAAATAAAACAATTTTGACAAAAAAGATATGAAATGCAAGCTAAAAATGCAAGTAGAAAGGTAATTGCGAAAATGTATATGTAGAAAGGTAATCGCAGAAAGGTAATTGTGGAAAAGTAATTGCAGAAAGGTAAATGTGGAAAAGTAATTATGGAAAGGTAAATTGCGGAAAGGTTGTGTTCATTCATTTGACAGAGATTAGACAATACAGATTAAAGGAGAAAGATGAATCAACGATGGGGAAAGAATTCATGAAGTGAATCTGCTCGAGAGATAAGAGATCTACAAAGTTAAAGTGTAGTTCCGCACTGATAGCAGACCAACGAATGAGATCAAAGCCACAAGATATTGACAATGGGGAAAGAATTCATGAAGTGAATCTGCACAGGAGATAAGAGATCCGCAAAGTTAAAGTGTAGTTCTGCACTAATTTAGATCTATGGATGAGATCAAAACCACAAGAGATGGAGGATGGGAAAAGAATGCACGAAGTAAATCTGCACATGAGATAAGAGATCTGCAAAGTTTTGCACTCATAACAGATCAACGAATGAGATCAAACCCGCAAGAGATCGACGAATCACAGGAGTTGTAGAAAGGTTCAGAAAGATGAATGTGGAAAGGTCCGTTGCGAAAAGGACGTTGCGAAAAATATAACTCCGGAAGGATGTGACTGATAAATTTAAACGGAGTTAAAAGTAATAAACAAAGAAGTAACAAAACGCAATTGATGAAGAGGCATGTGTTATGAAGGGATGAGTTTGATGAACAGTTATGACTTCATATCGAAAGGGCACAAGTGTGAAACTCCATAGTGAAGAGATACATTGGTAAAGAAAGATGAATGAAAAAAAAACCTTAGAATACAAATAAAATAAAACTATATCTATATGTATAAAAAAACAAAAAAACTATGCTTCTTTTAAAACAAAAAATCTAAATGCTGTCAATCTTGTTATGAGTCAATGTTTGTTTGGTCCTATGACCATTTCCAAAAGGTATACAGATTATCCTTGAACCATTGGTACACATTTAAGCTTATGTACAAGGGTTGGAATGAAAACATTCTCTTGGAGACTTGTTACAAGTGACACATGAAAAGATGCTCTTGGAGACTTGTTACAAGTGACACTTGAACCATGGTAAGGAACATACTCTCAAATTGCTAATCTCATTAAACTGTTCATGTTTTTCTTGTACCATAATTTAATAAACATTTCATTTTGCATCCAAATGAACGCTTGAAATTTTCATACATTTTCTCACTCAAAATCCAAACATACAAGCCTTGATTCCTTTCAATTCATACATGTAACTCTTTACACTATCACTCATACTCTTTTAATCAACATTTATCCTATACATTGTCCCATGACAAAGAAAACAAGCAAATGTTGCTTGAAGTTTTTCCCATGCACAACAAAACAATTGGTTTTCCTATCTGTCATTGAACTTGCATACAAAAATTAACATTGATATCAATAAACATTTCAATATTTCATTTTGAGCTTGCATTTCATATCTGTTTTGTCAAAAAATAAATTGATCATTATCTTCTTCTTTTTTGAATCATCAATAGAAGATTTTAAAAAAAACTTGGGAATTAGTCAATTGTTCCCCTTTAACAAGACAATAATATAACTCTTACTACTCAATTCAAAATATTCCAAACATCAATTGTAATACCTATCTTATGAAAAGCTATATTAACTATATGCTAACATTTTCACTAATCTTTATTCTTATTAGTAAATGCATTTTTTTCTCTACAATATAATCTTCTTTACATGAAATATATTTGTGTTAATATTAAAATAAAATAAATTCTTATTATCGTAACCTTAGTTTTCACTTTTCAATAGTTTTACCCTGTCAGCCTCCCATTGCCAATGTTAATTAAAAATATTCCTTAAACTTATGCTTTTGCAACAAAATAACATAAAAAGCGTTCCTATGCACCTCCCATTGCAAATACTAATTATAGAAAATTCCTTAAACTTATGCTTGTGCAACAAAATAACATAAAAAAAAATAGCAACTATGATCCTTGCAGATTAATTTCAGATCCCTTGATATAGTTGCGTTTAAAACAAATAACATAAAAAAAATTGGTTGACCATAAGGAAGTGGTCATGTGCAAACGGCATGCATAGTATATTCAATCACAATTTTTTTTGTTTGATGGATTCACATAAAACAAAACTTAACGGACTACGATTGCGTAAGAGATGACGTTACGATTGAATCTTATATCTTATGAACATTACCCAGCGTTCCAGGCTGACAAGGTGAGCTGTCTCTGCATTGACTTTTAAATTTTACTGAAACATTATGGCCATCATTAATAATCATTAATAATCAGTCTGCTGTGCAAGCTTTATTGCTATTGAGGTTGTGAGGTTGTGTAGCAGGCTGTTGGGTCCCATTCCGGTGGGCTGCCACTATAACCCCAGGTGCGTCTACACAGCCCGCAAGCATGGGGCACGGATAAGTCAGGGTGAGATTTGAACTTGAGAGTTCCTTTACAACATTCCTTCATTTACACGGCACTTGCCAGTCAATCTACACCCCTGCGAGCCATATTATTTTAGATTTTGGATTTTGTGAATCAACCAAATTCATTGGAATACAATAAATATATTAAATATTACAATATCTAATTACATTAATATTTAAATATTATTTCAAATTTTAGAATTTTTAAGAAATTAACCAAATTCACTTAAATATATAAATATATAATAAAAATTCAAATTCATTTTATGGTAGCCATATCTACTTATACTTATATGCATTTTGTTTTTAAAATTTAATATTAGAATTTTTACATTTCGTATTCGAATCCAACTATCGAATATCCTCTAAAATGTATAAACATTAAGATTTCCCTTCTAAAATATCCTCCAATTGTTTATAAAATTTAACATTAGAATTTTTACATTCCATATTCGAATCAAACTGTCAAATATCCTCTAAAATGAATAAACATAAAGATTTCCCTTCTAAAATATCCTCCAATTGTTTATAAAATTTAATAAAAATTCCATATTCGAATCTAACTGTCAAATATCCTCTAAAATGTATGAACATTAAGATTTCCCTACTAAAATATCCTCCAATTGTTTATAAAATTTAATAAAAATTCCATATTCGAATCCAACTGTCAAATATCCTCTAAAATGTATAAACATTATGAGTTCCCTTCTAAAATATCCTCCAAAATGTATAGACATTACGATTCCCCTTCGGGATGCAGTAGCATTGATATCCTTGTAAAGTTGGGTTTGTAAAGTTGGGTGAAAGACAAAATGTCGGTTGTGATGGTGGCCCTTTTGAGTTGAGTGCGGTTCCATTGCATTTTCAGGTCCCCATTGTGCCTATAAATTTGAAGTGTCTTATCCCATTTCTGTGACAATTGCCGGGTGAGAAGTAGGACAAAGATCTCAGTCAGAATCATCTAATTTATCACTTGGCACTGACTCTTTATCTTTTGGATTGATTGGATTCAGCCCCAGACCTTGGTACGCTGAGGTTAAGCTTTTCCCGGGTTTCCTGGCGCAGCTCCCAAGTACCATTTGTATCGAAGCCTATCTCCCACTTCCCATTGTGCTTTTGATTCCACCTCTCAATCGACGGGCGATTTCTATCTAAATGCTTTGGCCCGGTAAGCGCTATGGACTAACTTCCTTACAGGCAGAGTTAGCAAAGGTACAGACAGTCCGATCTAGCCAGTGAGCAGAAATGCTAAGCAGAAAAATAGCTCATCAGTTAAGCTCTTCAATGATGTCCTTCTAATCTGTGCTTTCCACCTTTTTACCACGGTTGGCTGACTCCGGCTTTCCAGTCTTCTCTTCCGCCGTCACTTCAAGTGCATAAGCCCTGTAATTAGTGTAGTGTGAGGTTTTGAAGATGGATGTTATGATAAGAAGCAGTGTTGAAGCGTTGGTTGCCATTTTAATTGTTCTGTTTGGGAGCATAGTTGTCAAGCTGTTTAGATACCTGATATGGAAGCCTTATGCATTCCAGAAGTTCTATACAGCCCAAGGGATAAGAGGTCCACCATATCAGACACTCGTCGGAAGTGACCAAGAGTTGAGAGAGCTTCTTAGGGAGGCTCATGCGCAGCCTATGCAGAAGATTTCTCACGACCTTGTTCCTAGAATCATGCCACATTACAATAAGTGGTGTCAAATATATGGTTCTCTATCATTTATTCTCTTTTCCTCAAGTCTTGTTATATTCCTCTTCTAATCATTAGCCTAATAGAATATTGAATTTACAACATAAGCTTTCTTCTAGTTGTTTGGAATTCTGCGAGAGTGTTCAGCTTGGAATCAATGTCTGATTAGTACTTGGTAATTGTTTCTGTTCAGGAGAGCCATTTTTCTATTGGTATGGAGTCCATTCTAACCTGTACATTTCAGAACCAGAGCTAATCAAGGAAGTTTTATCGAATAAATTCGGTCATTATGACAAGGGGAGCACCAGGCCTCTTTTAGTGGCTTTGCTCGGGCGGGGCCTGGTTTTGATAAATGGATTGACATGGGTCAAGCACAGGAGGATCGTGAGCCCTGTCTTCAATGTTGACAAACTTAAGGTTTGTATTCTTGGAATGCCATAATAATAAGAAATGATTTTTTTTTATAATTTAGAAACCATCGCCACTTTGCATGTCTAGAACTATTGAATATAGGTATGCTTATACAGAACATCAAAAGCACTTGAAATATGCACCAAGTTGTTATCAATCTATGCTTTTACCATATTAGGCTTGTGCAGACCTCCCTAGCGATGTTACAGCGAAATACATATACCTAGTTATTATCAATCTATCTTATAAAAACTGAAGATATAATGCTCGTACAGATTTCCCAAGGCCAGCAAGAGTGAAAACGTGGGTGCCTACAAATTATACCTGATAAGGATAGAATTAAGCAATTGAAGAGGAAAAAGGTTTATCAGATTCATAAATTAGATATATATGATATCTTCATCTCAACAGTGTTTTCCTCTATAAACCAAATTATATGTTATATGCTGTGAATTTGCCAGCTAAGTATATGCATAACCTAGACTATTTTGGGGGGAGTGCCTGGTAGTTGGAGTCTTTTAGAGTATGCCACTGACTTTAGTTATGCTCTAATGTTGCCAATGGCAGACAATGGTGAAGAAAATGGCTGCTTGCACTTCATCCATGCTCAAGAATTGGGAAGAGATGGTGGCTCAGACAGACTCTCATGGCAAAGAAATTGACGTCCATCAAGACTTGAGAGCATTAACAGCAGACATCATATCGCATACTGCATTCGGTAGTAGTTACAATGAGGGCAAAGAAGTATTCGAATTGCAAAGAGAATTACAAGAAATGGCGGCCAAAGCTAAAGAATCTGTCTTCATCCCAGAAAGCCAGTAATTACAGTATACTTATCTTCCATTTATATAGTTTTGCATTTGACTGCAAGTTCAGTAGTACTTCGACTTCTGTGTTTGTGTTTTCTTTTTAATGTACTTTGTGACCTTTAGGCTAGTGCCATAATCTGTGTTTGTGTTTTCTTTTTAATGTACTTTGTGACCTTTTAGGCTAGTGCCATAATGTGCTCTATAGGTTAGTGCCATAATCTGTAC
>LPNX011145556.1:7094-25731 GCA_001517045.1 Pseudotsuga menziesii | reverse complement strand
CACGATCTACACAAAATGTATTATGGTCTACATATTTTTTTGTTAATTTATTTTGTAATATACAATTATTTATTATTTTTCGAAAGTGACCACATCTGATTTCAACATCATTTTATACACATGTGTGTCCATCCCAGCTTTCTTTTTCACTGTTTTAAAAATTTGAAAAACCAAAAATACCCTTTTGAAGATGACGCGTCGATGTGTGGGCTGTGTATTTTTCCAAAATTTTTGGATGTGTATTTTTGACCCTACAGATTTTTCTTTGAGCTGCTTCGAAGTTGTCAGGTTTTCTAAGTGTAAGTTTCAGAACTAATTTAAAAAAAAAAATATGAATGTCAAAACGCATGCATGATACCTCAATGGATAGAGGATTCGGTGATGAATCTATTGGTATGAACTCCGCTCAATTGTGTGCCATGAATGGCAGCGTTTACACCCCTAGAAGACACAGAGAAAAATTGATTTTCCTGTAAGAGGTCTGAATTTCTGTTTTTTAGGCCCTCAATCGAGCTATGGAGCTCAATCGAGGTTTTTAAATACCTCGATCGAGGGCTTATTAAACCCTTGATCAAGGGTTTGTTAAACCCTCGATCGAGAAAATTATAAATAACTCGATTGAGCTAATACCTCGATCGAGGTCTTGTCTTTGTTAAAAAATCTTACAAAAGTCGTCGGGAATGAAGTTAAGCATTGATGACATTAATGTCATTTCAACAACCTTCCTAACACCATTTCCCACCCGAATTCCTAAATAAATTCTATATAAACATAAGACATAAACATCTTACTAATTTTATCATTCACAATTGGCTTACCAATTTGAAACAATGCTTGTGTTTTAATGTAAATTTAGCATTGTGTGCTGTGTATTGTGTTTACATATTGTTGTAGGTGTGAATTTGGATTGTTGATTTTGATCACAATGGGAAGCAAAATGCGTCGAAGTAAAATATCTAGTAGGAATCAAATCAACACCGAAGAAATAAGAGAGAAAGATAGAGAAAGAAAGAGGAAAAAAAGAGCAATCTTGAGAGGAAAAGAAGTTGCAAATCAAGCTATGATGGGAGAATCAAATGCCATTGCTAACAATATTGGTATTTAATTTAAAAGTTATGCAATTTCATATTCATAACTATAATTTTTTTTCCTAGTGATATAGTTCATATAATTTCTTTCATATTTTCCTATAATTTCATATTACATAATATATTTAATTTCATAGTGTTCTAGTTCATATAATTTCTTTCATATTTTCCTATAATTTCATATTACATAATATATTTAATTTCATAGTGTTCTAGTTCATAATTTATATATATGTGTGTGTGTTAAATTGTTTAGAATGTAAATATAATTTTGTAATTGTAATTTTGTAAATAATTCAAAAACTTATATAAATTGTATGTGCATGTTTGAATTCATATATATGTATTCATAATTGTATGTAAATTGTATAAATTCATATTCATATAATTTTATAAATTGCATATTCATATATTTAATTTCATAGTTAACTCTAGTTCATAATTTTTATATATATACAGGTGCATGTGTTAAATCAAGTTTAAAATTTATTATAATTTTGTAGTTATAATTTTGTAATTAATTCATAAAGGTATATGTACATTGTATGTGCATGTATGAATATATATGTATTTATAATTGTAATTAAATTGTATAATTTAGTAAATTTGCATATTCATATAATTCATATAATTTCATAATTTCATATTGCATAATATAGACTCACATATATATAATTTTTATGTAAAAAATTACAAAGATTGTTCTCAATGGGAGTTGATTGCACATCGATTTTAATATTCAATTTTAATTTCATATTCATGTATATGAACTTTTTCATAGTGTTCAAATTACAATTTTACATTACACTATGATAATGATGATAATTACATTACAATTACAATTACAAGATCACATTACAATTACATTAAATTACAATCATTAAATTATTACATTACATTTACAATTATATTACATTACAATAATTACATCATTACATTAAATTACAATTTTACAATTACATTACAATTTTAATATTGATTTAATTTCATAGTCACGTTTGAACATTTTCATAGTGTTCAAATTACAATTTTGCATTACACTATGATAATGATGATAAATACATTACAATTACATGATCACATTACAATTACAATTACAATTTTACAATTACATTAAATTACAACCATTACATTTACAATTGTACATTACATTACAATAATTACATCATTACATTACATTCCAATTTTACAACTAGCTTAGATCCAAATCCTAGGCTCTATCAAGCGCCAAGATGGATCAAATATCTCGAGGTGCAAACCTCTTCTTAGGTATCCATTGATTTGATTCAAACAAAAAGACACATCTTTTTATTTAAGGTCCGCATATAATTTTATTATTATTAATATTTAATATTATTTATGGTCGACATATAATATTTTTTATTATTTTTTATTTTGTTAGGAACGAACATTGCATCATTTCCCCACATGGTTTTAAAACCATATGCAAGGCCCTCCTACAATGATGGGTTGTTTAGGAGGCCTTGCACATGGTCTTAAAACCATTTGCAAGGCACTCCTAAACCATGTACAAAAAAACCATGGGTTGTTTAGGAGGCCTTGCACATGGTTTAAAATCCATGTGCAAAGCTTCCTAAACCATGTACAATAAAACCATGGGTTGTTTAGAATGTCTTGCACATGGTTTTAAAACCATGTGCAAGGCCAACATTTTTTTGCGGATCATTCAATTTTGTGTTTTTTTTCTTGACCCACATATTTTTTTTAGCGATAATTAAATTTTTACTTTTTTGCCGACATGTTAGAAACGTTACATCACGTTACAAGATCTCTCCCATAATATTCACTATCACTATTATTTTTTGCCGACATGTTAGTAACGTTACATCACGTTACAAGATCTCCCCATACTTGGCTGTAGAGCGCCTCTCGGTGCAATTACATTACAATTTTAATATTGATTTAATTTCATATTCATGTATATGAACATTTTCATAGTGTTCAAATTACAATTATATATTACACTATGATAATGATGATAGTTACATTACAATTACAATTACAAGATCACATTACAATTACAATTACAATTTTACAGTTACATTAAATTACAATCATTACATTATTATTATTTTTAACAGAAACAATAAAAAGAGGTAATATTAAACAGGCTATGCACAGCCATTCATTACACAAAAAGGAACCAAAACTGAGAGTTCTTGTTGTTCAAAGGACACAGAACCAAAAATGGTCCAGAGGGGGGGACCAAAGAACTCCACTTACAGTTTTAACATAAATTCGATGGACAGTGGTAGTATATACCCTTACATACTGTTGATTTAAAAGTAAACAGAAAAACATAAATAGAAAAATCCATTTGGCTGCTTAACAGGTTGCTCCACCGACTCCTCCTCCATTGGTTGAGCTGCAATAGGGGTTTCACGGGCCTGACTAGCTTGGTTCATATTAACCAGACACTGAAGATATTCCTGGATTCTATCCACTTTTCCCATCAGCTCTCGGAGGTTGGATTCGGTGTCATCAATTCACGAATCATGGTTGCTTATCTAGTAGGAAGTGTAACTTACCACCTCACCCATATCCTTCACCTCTTGCACCAGAGCTTTGTTGTCCATAATGCCTATTGCCATCATATCATACAGGCGATGGAGATTCTTCTTTAGATCTGTAATCCATGCATTTTCATTTGCTGGGTTCATGATGCCTTGCCAAGAGGTGCCAGAGGCAAGGGCTAAGCGAGAAACACTATTGACAGCACCTTCCAAATCTTGGAATTGTGAACCAAAAAACTCGCTAAGGGCCGTGTGAAGAATACCGACTTCTCTCAAGGAGAATCCTAGTCAGCTTTTCTCTTACAGGAAAGGGTACCAATAGTTCCTTCCTTCCATCCAAAGCACTTACAACCTAAAACCAAATTGCTTTCAACTGAGAAAACCTCACCTTCAAAAAAACTGGGCCCAAGTCCCGAATTCAAACGCCACAGAGGACTGTCGTCGCTGGGGGAGCAATGACAGGAGAAGAAGGCAGCAAGGGAAAGCCTTTCTTTCACGAACGCCCTATAGAAAGGAAGAGACTCCCACGGTATCTCTGTGAGATATCTGTCACCAACTCCTGAAATCACATTCAACAATGTCCTCTCCGGCGAGAAAACAGAGTGAACAAGGTTCAGACCATTGTTTCTAAGAGCTGCAGCAAAAGAATGGGGTCTGAGAGAATCCATAGCACCAAATTAGACAGGACCTGGAGCGTGCAAGCTGCAAAGACCATTACTCTGGACAGTACTGGAGTTAATAACGTCGAGAATCGAGGAGGGCGGGGGCACACGCGTCAAAGGAAGGAGAGGCGGTGGAGCAAGCCAAGAACGCGTTGGAGTCTTGTTTGACATCCATTGGATCATGATCATTTCCATGATTAGTGGATTGCTTGAGCCATGATCTACGATGGGATCCCAACTAAATGAAATCCCTAACATCAAAACCTTAGGGCTTGTTTCATTTGAGCATTGGTTAGAGGCCCTTTTCTGTGAAAAATCCATTAGGGTATGGGTAAAGTGGGGGAGATAACCCCATTGATCTTCAAGTGCCCTTTTGGGAGAGAATCCCCCTCATTTTCCAATTCATCAGCTATGACATTGTTTGTTCAAAGAATATGAAAAAATTCATAACGGGGAGAGAGCAAAGCGGCAACTTTGTCATACAAACGACGACATTTTATGGAGCCAGTGGTGTATCCATTAATCATTTTATATATGACGTGTCTAGAGTCGCCAAAAATTGCTACCTTGTCTAAATTTGAGTCGACGAGAATCCTCAATCCTTGTAGAAGGGCTGTCCACTCTGCCTCATTATTAGTTTTGCATCCAATTCCCCAAGCATAGGTTTTTTCAATTTTTCCTTCAGGATCCATGAGGATCCCTCCCACACCTACCACCCCTACAATCATTACATTATTACATTACATTACAATTTTACAATTACATTACAATTTTAATATTGATTTAATTTCATCGTCATGTAGATGAACATTTTCATAGTGTTCAAATTACAATTTTGCATGTTACATTAAATAATAATGATGATCTCTAATTACATTAAACAATTACAATTTTAATTTTAAACGTGTACAATTTTAATTTCATATTCACATGTATATGAACATTTTCATAGTGTTCAAATTACAATTTTACAAATTAAATTACATAACATATTCAAGCAAAGAGGTAGATATAATATTAGACACGTATAAAGAGTATTTGTTGTACTGCAGTGCAGAAGGAGATGAATCTAAGTAGCCTTCATCATAAGGAAGAGAATAAGATGACACAACTCTTCCATATCAACATCCATATCATGAAGATCAAGGTTGACACTCTATTGGATTCTACTTCACAATACAATCTCATAGAAGCACATTAATATGCATGGATGATTTAACAATGTTCTCAAAGAAACACATAGACCATGTCAATAATGATGATAATTACCATGTTCTAGTATATGATAATGATGATAATTACATTACAATTACAATTACAATCACATTACAATTACAATTACATTACAATTTTACAATTACAATTACATTACATTGCAATCTTGTACAAATGACTAGGAATCATACTTAATAACCTAATTTACTTAATAACATCTGGATTGGGACATAAGTCTCATCCGCAACAACTGTGGGAAGTACTTGGGATTTTCCCTAAAACTCATTATGAGGAGTACCACAAGAACCCCGAAGTAGCTGGCCAATGAGAGGACCTGCCAAGCGAAAATGGCAACGACCCCTACTGGATTGACTAGATTCTCACCTGTGAGGAAAACCAAAGAGCTGTCGTTTGTGGCCAAGCGGTTAGCAGTTTTACATGCGCCATGAAGTGAGGGCTACTGCCCCAATACTCAATCTTGAGACAGCCTTGGTGGCCAAGTGACTACCTTTTAACCATTAGGAAGCCGATTTAAACCGGGATCCATATTCATCTCCAGTTACTACTATAGCCACCATTGTTTGCATTTATTTGTTAATTTGTTAACAAACAATGGTAATATATGATAAGCTTAAAATAAAATGTTATTCAAGCTTGTATAATTTATTTGCTAATTTTTTAACTAACAATGGCAATATGATAAGTAAAATAAAATGTTATTATTGAGCTTGCATTTATTTGTATATATTCTTGAGCTTGTAAATTTATTTTTGAGTTTGTATTTGTTTATTGCTAGATCCTGGCTAGCCATCATGAGATCGTGCACCCTCTGATTTCTCAAGAGTAATTGGGAGCTTCAATGACGTTAGAATGGCTGCTAATTGTTTAAGAGGGTTGGATGATGCCACTCAAGAAGAGTTTGGGAACCTGACCCCTGATCGGACAATCAGAGAGCATGTTAGTAATATAATCATGTTGTACTTTGAACAGCAATCATTGATTACACAAGCTCAAATCCTACATGGATTGATAAAACACAAAAAATTGAAACGTGCCACAAAGTTGTTGGGTTTTAAGGATGTTAAAAATAAAAATGCATGTGAGAATGTAACAAAAAATGTAACAAAAATGTAACAACTGGACTATTTGCATTTGGAAAGTCAAGAAAAACTTATATCAGCGCTGCTCGTAGGGAAATTACAACTGCTATTGCGGCATGAAGCACCTCAAGAAATCGAATGGTTGCAACAATGTCAAAGATGCTCCACGTTTCAAGAAAAACACTGCACAAATACACAAAATTCAAGGTAAATATAGATGAAAATGATGAAGCTGCTTGTTGGGCTCTTATATGCATAGAAGCATATAAAGATAGGATGGAAGAGGACGTTAGAGAGAAGGTGATAGAGTATTGGGACAACCATTCTCTTGCTATACCAGATTGAAAACATGTCATGCGACAACGTTCTGGCAGAGGCATTTATAAGGAGCATTGCAAGCATGTTATGGAGATGACATGAGTTGCTTTGTTCGAGGAATTCAAAGAATCAAATCCCAGTGTCCAGATCTCATTTACCATGTTCAGTAAGTTGAAACCGTGGTATATTATGCCAAATACGATTTGGGACACTTGTTGTTGTCGATACCATGTTGAATTCCAGTTATACTACGACACATTTGTGGATTTTTGCAAAAAACATTGGGATGGTGAACTAGCTCCTCACACAGTGTGGGATTTTATTTCTATGATACTATGTAAGACGAATCCTGAAAATGTGTGTTTCAATAAAAGGTGTGTAGGTGGGAGAAAATGCCATGAATGTGGTGATTTGGCATTGTTCCATAGGAAGTTTCCTATGAATCCAGCACACCCTGGATTGTCAAATATCACTGTTAAGTGGAAGAGATATGAGCATGTCTCCATGAATCCATCATCTTCTTCACATGTTCCATCTAAGAGGATCTACTTGCTCGAGGATGATATTCCTACTTCAGACTTCATGGACAAGTTTTAAAGTCAAATTTACAAATACATTAAACACTCCCACAGGTCTAGGTGGCAAGCATTAGAATTTAAGCATTCTCATGATGTTTTTGAGCCAGGCACAATCCTATCGGTGGTAGACTTTGCCGAGAATTACACATTTTCTCCTCAGAGAGAGATACAAAGTGAGTATTATCACTTCGACCAGGTTTCCATCTTCATACATGTATTGTATAGACATGCTCAGGTGAGCATTGATGGTAGGGATAGCACTCCTCAGTCACGCTTTGTGATCAAGGAATATCATTTTTATGTTAGTGATGATCGTGAGCATGACACATTGTTTGTTCAACACTGCTTTGGGTTGATTTATGATTCATTCAAAAAGAATGGGGTGTCATTTACAAAACACTGGATTTGGTCAAATGGGTGTGCGGGGCAGTTCAAATTGGCACGCTCATTTGATTGGTTGAGTCGTCTTCACAAAGAGATGAGAATTCGACACACCTGGAGATTTTTTGAAACAGGGCACGGAAAGGGTGGACATGATGGTGCAGGTGCATGCGTGAAATGAGCACTTCAGAGGTACCAAATGAGTCATACTGCATCTTGACTCAAGTGCTCAGCATAAGTAGTTGATTGGTGCACACAAAATTTGAGTCACCAAGGTCATGAACAAGCAAGGTTAGTGCGCAGGTAGGAAAAACCAACAACTTTATTGGAATTTAATAAATGTGCTTGTATTATATATATGTGTGTGTGTGTGTGTGTGTGTGATGTTTGTTATTCGATGCAGGTTTTTTTGGGATGTTTCCCTTGGTGATGTGAATAGATCCATGCCATGGTATTGCGAGACCATACTTGGTACGAGAGAACTACATTCAGTTCGGAGTAAAGACATGGGCGACATATTTTCCATTCAAATGAGGAAGTGTGCATGCTTCTGTGAGTTCTGCATTGACGCCAATGGACTGGGTGTTGATCATTGCATGAACGATGCATATGTCAAACAATGGAAATATATCCCTCTTAATCCAAAGGGGCCACATTCGATTCCGACGTGGCTAGAGATGCACATCAATGAGGCAATGGTTTCACTAGATCATGATCGGGTTTCTGATTTGGTTAAGCAAGGTACATGATACTTGATTGAATGCTTAAGTCTCTAGTCCTATACATATATATATATATATATATTATTGTTTAATATTTGAAAATATTGTTGCAGGTGATCTGTATTTGTTGTAATTGCACCACCGAGAAATGTTGAGCATGTGGCATACTTTTTGATGCGGTGTACACAAATCAAAAGAAGGTTGGTGCGTCCCTACGTCAATGGAGAGTTCACGTACCAAGTTGGTGACCTAATTGTGATGGGCCACTTTTTTGAAAAAATGAGAAGACAAGGTGACTATATTATTTACAGAGATTTCATGCCTGAATATATATCTTGTTAGTACAGTCATTTGGTGGTGGTAGCTCAGATACATCTCATTGAAATCAAGGTGAAGAGGGGTGAACCAAAGAGACGAAAGATGTCAGTAGCCGACCATGATTGTATTATGGAGACGTGCATTCCTATAACCCATTGTCCGGATGAATGAAAGTTATATGCCATGACATATAAGTTGATGCATTGACATAGTTGCCATGCTTTTGAAATACATTGTAAAGTTGTAAATTTTGTAACATTATAATTGTAAGTTATGTTAAAAATTGTAAGTTGTGTTCGATTGACAATTTTGCAAACATGTAAACTTGTAAACATTGTAAATTTTGTAAACTTGTAATTTATTAAATTGGAAAATTGTACAATCTCGTAAGATTGTAAAACAAATTAATGATTGTTAAAAATAACATTAAGATCAAGTAAAACATAAATAACTTTAAACTATAACTGCAAATATCTAAAACATTTAACAAACCATCATGTTCAAAAAAAAGTCCCTATATATATATCAATAATCATAAAGTCCACAAATAACAGTCTACAAAATAATAAAGTGAAAAATAAAACATCCACAAATAATAGTCTACAAATCATTCCTACGCCATTGATTGAGAGATCAACCATCATGGAAACTACCGCCAGCTGCACTACGCCCCTAGTCTTGGTCATGCACATCAAACAGAAAATTGTCTAGGTCTAAGAATTGCAGAATTTAAAACTGTGAACTCTGCAAGTCAGTTACATAACACATATTTAAATTACATGTACAAAATGTGAGAAAAAATTAAGTATATATATGAAACACGGATCTATGAACTCACCTCGCTCAAGTAAAGTGTCAGGTCTGGGAGGCTGGGTATCTACCGAGATGATCCTTCATCGAGACCCGATCGACGAGCGGCATCCCACTCAGCTGTAAAAATCATGGCGGCTTCAACGCCCTCATCTGCAGCTACCCGTGTCTGTGTCTGTTTCCATGACATGAAAATAGTTATATTAATGAATTACAATTTGAACTTGAGAATTACAATTTGAACATGTAAATTATAATATGAACATAAATATGCAAACTATTCGAATAGGTGATAACTAGTACCTCATCGATTGACGTGTCATGAGTAGGACTCGAGCGAGGCTATGTAGAACCATGTGCAATTCCCTTTCCTCTATCCTTTACAATATGAACAAGATAAATGAGGAAAGTTGGAACAAACCAAAATATTGCGTGTTCAACACTTGACTTGAATTTAGAAATTCAAATTTAGGATGACAGTTAACACATACCTCATCGACGTGGGACGACGGAACTGCAACGGGACCTCGAACAGATGCATCACTGCTAAACAGGACCTCCATGAAATCGGACTCTTGCATGGAGGTCTAACACAAAGCAAAGTATTATTTAAAAAAATATATACCTTACAATCATAGCAATCAAATGACGACAATCAAATGATGACAATAAAGATATGCATGTCCCATTGGTCGAAGCCTGCATCTCTAATGTAGTCTAAAATATGCATCGTGCGCCATGATAGCATAATGCAGCATTGAGTCATGATCAAGAAGGTTGAGAACATCATCATCCACCCATTGTAACTTAGATATGTAGGTGCAATGGGTGCTCTGTGTCTCTCTGCCTGCATAAGCATCATGCCAAAATGCATTGTCATGAGTGTCGCATCTGCCAATGCACCACACTCCTCAGTCACTAGCTGAGATGATGCAGCTACATCATCGACCCTAAGCATGGTCCTAGCAGGGAAACCTACCAATGGTTTTGGCTTTGGCTGAGCTGTAGGGTCTCTCCTAGCCCCAGGACACACATGACTGCATCCCCCACTAGCACCATAGAAGCTCGATGGTGCGCTAGTGTAATCTAAGTGCATATCCAGGACAAACTCTGCATAGATATGTTTTGCAAAGTATAATGGCACCTGGTCATGGTGGGAAAACATGTCCCACGCTCTAATGAACCTGTCATATACATAAGGCGCTGCAGCCTCTAGCTTAAACTCCTTGAGTCTAAGCGGTTGACCAGGGGCGCGGTCAGAAGGGATATCAAATAATGCTCCCTTCACATCATGGCCAGTTGTTGCATCTCTCACTGCGGCCCAGTCATCAGGACCCTTCACAACGACCCTTCTACTCTGACATGCAGGGGACCAAAGAGAACTTAATGGTCCCATGGACTTGTAGACCTTCAATAGATTGTTTACTACCTCTAACATCATCTCCATCGAACGTGCTGAGGGAGAGTTCTTAGGAATGGTCTTGATGTTTTCCTGCAAACACCCACGCTGCATGGTAATGTCTTGTAGCGTGATACATGTGATATCATCCTCCCATGGTGCTTCCTCGAGAGGGTCGACGCCATGTTGTGCAGCATCTGAAAATTAGATGAAAACACAAATGTTAGTACTGATAACATTTAATGTTAGATGAAAACATAAATTAAAGGTACTGATAACTGAAAGAAATATATATATGCATTTAATGTACCTATCTCATGGGGAACCTCCCCATCGACACCAACAGTATCTTGATCCTCGTCACTCACATGCACAGAGCGGCTGTTGCTCATCTCCCCAGCAAGAGCATATGTCGGCATAGAAAGCCTAAGCGAACCTATGAAAATAGAGACATACAAGTTTATGATTAAATATACACATGTGAAAAAAAATTAATTTGATGTAACTAACAACAAAGAGTACATCATGCACAATTGTATACTTACGAGTCCTCAGTCAACTTCCAGGGCAAGGAATGGCCGCAGATCCCCCAGTGCTCTGCCTTCGGCGAACTGAAGATCCCCACTGTAGAGATGCATTCGCATGAAATAAGGCATAGTAAATGAATTTTTGTAAATAACTCAATGTAAAAGTAACTCCATATATGGATACGAGTAAAAAACTCTTACTCAAAAAACCACCAAAATTTTTACAAAACAAAATGGATTAACGAGTTTTTTGTTTTTGCTTTGAAGGTGCTGTGAAGAAGACTATCGAATATGTGGTGTGATCGGGGTTATGATTTATTTTCATAATGTTGAGTACTCCTTTATTTCTTGTTCAATTTGAGATTATGGACATGTGGTACTTATTTGGGTGAAGCTTCCTAAAATACGAGTTGAATTCTAATCACTAAAGGTTTTTCGGGTTATAGGGAATGCTTTCTGAGTTTTCGATGTGGTGGAAATGAGTTAAAAATACTTGGGTTTTTAAACTAATTCCTATAGATATTTATAATTTTAAACTAATTTTTAGACTTATAATTATGTAAAAATTTTCATCTATTTTTTAAAAATTAAATTACAATTCCTGTTTTCCATAATTTAATGTATAAATTTATATATTTCATTAGTAATATATTTACTATTATTTTAAAATATTCTAAATTTATAATTTATAATTTTCAAAATGTTGAATATAAATCTACATATTTTTTCTACAAAATATCAAAAATATAATTTTATCTTAAATTATGGATTTTTATTAGTTTTTTAATTTGATATTATTTAAAAAAATTTAAATCATAAAATTCTATTAAATTTTTAATTTGATTTTTTTTCAAATTTACACACTTATTTATAAATGTTTTTTTTTCCTTAGAAAAAATTAAAATAAAATCCATACTTTTGTTTGAGCTTAAAAAAAAACTAAAATACATAAGTACATTTTTCAATAAATTAAAATTAATATATATATATATATATATATATATAATCCATACTTGAGCTTAAAAAAAATTAAAATACATAAATACATTTTTCAATAAATTAAAATTAAAATATGTTAAAATATATATATATATATGACCAAAATATTTAAAGCAAAATATATGCATTGTTTAGATAAATGCCTACGTTGGTTTAAGGTTCATGATTGTCTCGCGTCTAGGGTTTGGATTTTTTTCAATCCTCCATGTATTCTCGGAGGATTGAAAAAATCCGCGCAACATTTTTGCTTGTCGGGCTCTCATTTAAAAATTAAACTGGCAGCATAAACGTTACTGGTTTACAAAATATATATAAACAAAAAATTAAATATTAAATAAAAAGCAAATTTCAATTTTATAAATATTTTAAATGCTACCGGCAGCATTTCTGCTTGCCATAACACATTGCAAACATACTAGGAAAAAAATAAAAACCTAAAAACATCTATAATAATGATTTTTTTCACTTTTAACCTAACATTTTAAAACTTAATTAAAAAATTAAAATTTCATTTCTATTTCAAAAAACATGCTTTGAGGGTTACCTCTCTCCTCTGACATTCTGGTGAAAGGGGGTGTGGCTTGCGTGGTCGGTCGGTCAAAATCTCCGGGGGTGCGACTGCACGGGCGACGTGTTCCAGGATGCAGATGCTCGGTCGAGGTAACGGCTCGATTAAGGGATTTTGTAGCGCACTGAATTGTGGCCGCGGGTGCGCGCGACCCTTTTTATAATTTTTTAAAAATAGGAAGCTCGATCGTATTCTGAAGCTCGATTGAGGGTTTATCTAACCCTCGATAGAGCTCTTGGTAAACCCTCGATCGAGGTATTGAAACATCGATCTAGGGTTTAACAAGAGCTCGATCAAGGGTTTAAAAGAACCTTAATCGAGCGCTTGTTAAACCCTCAATCGAGGTATTAAAACCTCGATCGATGGTGCGCCTTTTGCATTTCGTCAAAAATTCGTTGCCAAAAATTGTTACCCTCCTCCATGGATGCACCCAAGAAGCCGTGGTAGAGTAGGGAGATAGAGAAGAGGAATCTATATGAAGAAAGAGAGAGCTTGAAAAAATAGAGGAGAAGAAGAGGTAAGAAGAAAATGAGAGAAATAAAGAAGGATAAGAAGAATAAGGAAGAAGAGAAAATAATTTAAAAATGAAAAGGCAAAGTCTATAAAGACGAGAAGAAGAATGCAATATCAACTATGAATGAAGGAAATTTAGGTAAAGGGTAATGCTTTTAAGTTGTTTCTATGGACAATTGTAAGGCTGGTTGAGTTTGACTAGCAATTATATTGGTGAAAGGAATTTTTGTAAAAGGGAAGTGTTAGGAGAGCCCATTGAGGCTTGTGAAATCATAGATCCCTTAGAGGCATAGTAAATTGGAATTTTCATGATTTTTTTGAGTTTAATGAAGAAGGCATGCCAAGACAAGAACTCTCATAAAATAATTGTAGTTAATGTGTTGAATGAATATGTGTATGATGTTTTGATTTATTTCATGATGTTTTAATTTGTTTCATTTGAACAAGGGTTGTTGCTCCTATTTGATTATTCAACCTATTATGCTCGTGAGCTTGTTGAGTTCCTAGATGCAAGTGAGTTTGAGTTTTTCTTGTGGGGAATATTGAGGCCCTCCTCTTTGCATTAGTTGATATTAGAGATAGAGTGTCTTGTAGTGTAGGTGGTATCCTACTAAATAAGTCAACTCTGCATTTGATGTTGTGGGTAGAGTTTCTAGTGAAAAGAAGAACAACTCCAGCTACAACTAGGTAGAGCCTCTTAAGAGATTATGGGAAACTCCAAAAGTAAATTTGGTAGAGTTGTCTAGTTGAAAAGAAGAAAACCCATTTGAGGTTTTGAAGATTTGGAAGGTAGATTGGAGTCTTCTACTATTGAGATCAATCCAACAATGGATTGTTTGGTAGAGTTGACTCGTGAAAGAAGGCATCCATTTGGAGTTTTGGATGTTGAAGTCCAAATATGGGTTACAAGAGACATGTGAAAGTTGGAAGCTTGAGTAATAGGAGGTCACATGACATAAAGAACTTAAGGAAACCCTTGGGCCATGATAAGTTGGTGAAGATTTTGATGGAGAAGAGAGGACCCCTCATAGAGGATGAGGTCATGATGATCAACGAGGAAATTAATTTGATGGTGGATATTATGGAGCGTGATATGAAGCCATTCTTGGTAATGAGATCAAATTGGCATGATGAAATGAAATGGGAAACTGATGAAGACCTCATAGTTTCTAAGGAAGTGGATGAATTTGATAATGATGAATACACTGAATATGAATATAAAGATGATCGTGGTAGTGATGATTATAATGATTATGAAAAGGAAGTATAATGGTGTGTTACATAGAAGAAGGAGAAATGTTGGAATATGTCCCTTGGAGGACATTGCAAGTTGAAATTGAAGATAAATTAAAGTGTATAAGTGAAAACAAATATGAGTAAAGTACTGAATTGGAACCAACATAGATTAAAGAAAGGAAAATTAAAGACTCTCGAAAGAAGAAAGAGAAACAAATTAAATAAATTTTTTGTATGGAGGTGGACATAGATCCATAGGCAATGGGAAATCACAATAGATTAAGAATTAAAGTATGAAACATTCAGTTCATTAAATTATTGCAATGATGACGTTGAGTTAAAAATTAGGTAGACAGTTTTTTAGGGACTACCGGGAACTAAAGAAGATAAGGTGATAAAATTATAAATTGTGGACCTCAAAAGGGGAATATATCGGAGGGAATTCCTTGGAGAGCATTTGACTCCTTTTAACTGTTTCCTTGGTTGTGATTGTGCATGTACAAAGAAAAACGAAATTAGCCATGCTAATTCTACCTATGAATAAGATAACCATGTTGTTGTTGCAAGTGAAGAATAAGGCAACATTGTTGTTAACCTTGAAGTGAAATTCAATGAACTTAATGAAGATCTTAAAGATTAGAACAACATTCTTGATGTTGTTATTGACATAATTTGAAGAACGTGAATCTTAAGAAGATTTTGTAAAAGAATTAATAACTTGTAAGGAGTTTATGCAAGGTAAATTTATGCATATGGATGAGTAGACAAGAGAGGCTAAAAATGAAAATGAGGTGAGATATGATGAAGATAAATTTATTAATTAAGAAGAAGTGATTGAAATCAGTAAGGAAATGAAATTTATCCAATATTTTGATGAACGGAGAGAATGGAATGACCAAAGTCAACAGACCTTTCCCTTTGAAATCCCTTTCATCCATTCATTTGGTGTTAATTGAAAATGATGGAAGGTAAATTAGCTCAAGGATGAAGAGTTAGGTGAGATAGGTTATGTGGGTAATTTTTGTGAAGCCTCGCCTAAAATGCTTAATGCACCATTAAATAATTTGTAAAACATACTCAAAAGGATGGGTTTTGGTTTTATTTGGGATAGGACAGGGAAAGAAGAGAGGGACTATGTGAGAGGAGAGGTCGTATTGGTTTTGGGGTGACAAGGATTAGAAGAGGAAGTAGCAAGAGACAAAGTGATGGGATACATGAATTGAATAGGGAAAAGGGGGGAGAGGGTAGGAGGATATAAGGAATATCTAGAAGGAGAGAGCCCACATATGGAGGAGAAGAAAGTGAGCTATGGAGGAATGTGAAGAAAGGTTGCGTGAAAAAATGGAGGAAGCCACAGGAGAATATGGAGATAGAGAAGAGGAACCTAGATGAAGAAAGAGAGAGTTTGAAAAACTAGAGAAGAAGAAGAGGGGAGAAGAAAAGGAGAGAAATATAGAAGGATAATAAGAATAAGGAAGAAGAGCAAATAATTAAAAAATGAAAAGGTAAAGGTTGTGAATATGAGAAGAAGAATGAGATATCAACTATGAATGAAGGAAATTTAGGTAAAGGGTAATGACTTTAAGTTGTTTCTATGGATAATTGTAAGCTTGGTTGAGTTTGAATAGCAAGTATATTGGTGAAAGGAATTTTTGTAAAAGGGAAGTGTTAGAAGAGCCCATTTAGGTTTGTGAAATCATAGATCCCTTAAATGCATTGTAAATTGAAAATTTCATGAAATTTTTGAGTTTAATGAAGAAGGCATGTTGAGACAAGAACTCTCATAAAATCCTTGTAGCTGATGTGTTGAATTAATATGTGTATGTTATTTTATTTTTGCTATGATGTTTGAATTTGTTTCATTTGAAGAAGGGTTGTTTCCCCTATTTGATTATTGAGCCTATTATGATATTGACCTTATTGAGTTCTTAGATGCAAGTGAGTTTGGGTTTTCCTTGTGGAAGATATTGAGGCGCTCCTCTTTTCATCGGTTGTTATTAGAGCAAGAGCGTCTTGTATTGTAGGTGTTATCATACTAAAGAATTCAACTCTGCATTTGAGGTTGCAAGTAGAGTTTCTATTGAAAAGAAGAACAACTCCAACTACAATTGGGTAGAGCCTGTTAAGAGATTGTGGGTAGCTCCAAAAGTGAAGTTGGGTAGAGTTGTCTGGTGGAAAAGAAGGAAACCCATTTGAGGTTTTGAATATTTGGAAGGCATATTGAAGTCTGCTATTGTTGAGATAACTCCAATAGTGGATTGTTGGGTCAAGATGATTAGTGAAAGAAGACATCCATTTGGACTTTTGGATGTTTAAGTGAAAATATGGGTTACTAAGAGACATGTGAAAGTTGGAATCTTGAGTGACAGGAGGTCACCTGAAGTAATGGCCTTAAGGAAACCCTTGGGTCATGATAATTTGGTGAATATTTTGATGGAGAGGAGAGTACCCCTCATAGAGGATGAGATCATGATGATCAACGAGCAAACTAAGTTGATGGTGGATATTATGGAGCATGCTATGAAGCCATTTTTGGTAATGAAATCAAATTGGCATGATGAAATAAAATGGGAAACTAATGAAGTCCTCATAGTCTATAAGGAAGAGTACAATGATCACCCCATGAAGGCCTTACCATGGCCAACATACCAGTAAACATTTGCAAACTCATATTTCCTGAGGAAGCTCCTGAGATGATCTTCTAGCCCAACATCATCTGCCAAGCTCAAGCTCATCTTCTAAGACAAGTGGGTGAATCCACGGACCTGGGTAACACTTTTTGGCAAGCGCATCTTGTCAAAAACAAAAAAACGTACCTCGGTCGAGGGCTTGTTAAACCCTCGACCGAGGTATTAATACCTCGACCGAGGTTTTATCAAGCCCTCGACCGAGGTCTGTTTAAGCCCTCGGTCGAGGTATTTATTAACCCTCAGTCGAGGTAGTAAAACCTCAACCGAGGGTTAATAAATACCTCGACCGAGTTATGGACCTCGGTCGAGGTACATACCTCGACCGAGGTACTTTTTCCAAAAAAATTATAAAAAGGGGCCGCGGGTCCCCTGGCCGTCATTTTCAATCGCTCGACCAAGGAACAGTGAGCTCGACCGAGGAACAGCGAGCACGACCGAGGGATAGCGACCGTCTCCGTAAAGCAACCTAGCCTCGTCACAATGTCGGAGCAAAGAGGTAACAATTTAAATTGTTTTTCAATTTAAATGAAATTTAATTTTTTTTTTTATAAATTTATAAAATTTGTTTTAAATGTATGTTTTTATAAATTTATAAAATTTGTTTTAAATTTTTCAATTTAAATGTATGTTTTTATAATTTAAATTTATGTTTTTATAATTTTCATGTTTAAAATGTGTACCGGCAAGCAGAAATGCTGCCGGATTTTTGAAAATTTGTAGTTAAATTGAATTTTTTTGTTAATTTGTTATATATATATATATATATAAATTATGTCAACCGATAGGGTTTATGCTACCGGTTTATTTTTGAAATGTGTCTCGGGCAAGCCAAAATGCTGCCCGATTTTTTTTAATCCTCCATGAATTCATGGAGGATTGAAAAAAATTGATAAAACACCAACTAAACAAACCTATATGAACCATAGAGACAATTATTCAACTGTAGGCCCGAGACAAATAATATAAAAATTTATTTCAA
>LPNX011145548.1:239937-250723 GCA_001517045.1 Pseudotsuga menziesii | reverse complement strand
TGATGATGATGACCACGATGATGATGACCATGATCAACAATGATGATGATGATGATGATGTTGAGTATGATGACTATGATGATGATGGTGATGATGTTGACCATGATGATAATGACCACGACAATGATGATGATGATGATGATGATGACCATGATGATGATGATGATGATGAAGATGATGATGTTGAGCATGATGACTATGATGATGAAGAACATTGATGATGATGATGATGATGATATTGAGCATGATGACTATGATGATGATGATGACCACGATGATAATGAAGAATGATGATGATGACCATGATGATGATGATGATGATGATGACCATGATGATGATGACCATGATAATGATGAATAACGATGATGATGATGAAGATGATGATGTTGAGCATGATGACTATGATGATGATGATGATGATGATGATGATGATGATGATGATGATAATGACTTGAATGATGATGATGACCACGATGATGATGATCATGATCAACAATGATGATGATGACCATGATGATGTTGACCATGATGATGATGACGACTACGATTATGATGACCACGATAATGATGAACAATGATGAGAGAGACTTGGTTACTAGAGATGTAAGGGGTGGTGGGTTAATCTAATGGACCACATACATTAGGGGGGAGGTAACTATTTAAAACATTTATCTATTCTACATTGTATTCGTTGGTTTAGCCGTGCACCAAACACATTTATTTCTGGTCACTAATATCGTGTGCACGTTATAGATCTACAAACCGCGAGCGCGTTATGGAGAGCTAAAACGCGTGCGTGTTATGGACACACAGAACTTTATCCAGAACTGTCTTTATCCGACAGTATCTTAAAACTCTGTCCAAACATTTTCAGAATATCACGTGATTTTTTCAAAAGAGAACGAGCCCACCATTACAATTTTTCCATTCATACACCATCTCTATCAATTTTTGGTTATGTAGGTGCAAGATTGAGGACATATTTCATGGTTGATCAGTGTGGTGTTGGGTTATGTGATGAGATTTGAAGAAGATAACAAGCAAAATTGAAGAATCTTCAAATGAAGAACACACAGAAAATACGGTATTTTGAGCTAGTCATTTTGTTTATAATTGAGCACACAAGATAAGATATCAAGCTTCAAGACCATTTGATGGTGATGTTTATACACTATTTTACAAAAGAAGCAATTTGAGGAACAATTTCTGAGTTAACTTTCATTTGCTTACTAGTGAAAAGTACCAAAGCTAAAATTTCTCATTCATCATTGTTTTGATGAGAAATATGAACTATTGAGAAGGAATATTGAAGCACCTTGAAGGATCTATAGTTATAAAGCACTAAAACTTGTAACTGAAGAGTAGCAAAAACACAATTTATTGAATTGATCATTGTGGTGATGGGGAATGTACGTAACCGAGCAAGAAAATCATCAAGGAAGAAGAGACCTCAAGAAGTCATTGAAGAAGAGAAAGAAAAGAAAAGAGTAGACATGATGAATCGGAGGCTTTCTTTGGAAACTAATCCAAATCCAATTATAGAGGATACCATGGTTCATCCTATTAATCCACAACAAGAAAAAAGAAAGCATTCACTAGAGGGGCCTTCAAGTTCCACAAGAGTTGTTGAATAAGCAAAATGTAGGTGCTCATCAGGGGATGTTTCAATTCCCACTTCAATTCAAATCGATAACTTACAATCTCAAGATCAAGCTCATGAAGAAACACAAAATTTGTTCCCCTCTTGTCGTTATACAAGTGAGCAAGTTAGAGAGGCGTTGGACATGGAACCTACTATTGAAAAAGAAAATATTGGACTTCCACCATCCAACTACCAGGAAGAGAATGAAGGACAACAAGCTACAACTGAAATACCAGTTCATGTTGGTGATGCACTACATGGTACACTTCCACCCTCCTATCCTCAATTAGCAACCACACCGTGTCGAAGAACTCCGAAGCGTATTCAAGTTGATGAAAGTCTCCTTGATTCCATTGAAGGCACGCTATCTAAACGTAGTATTGCTTATCAAACTCAACAGATACTTGATAAATATTTTGATTATAAATCTGATGGAGATAAATGTAGATTATTTTTATCATTGTTGAAATCTAGGAGCATGAATATTGTTAGAAAAAAGTTAGGGATAAAGATGGTAAAGAATTCTGGACCAAGTTCTCAAATAGTTTAAAGCTTAGTAGATGCCTTTGGTAAAATTAGTAAGAAGACACGCTCAAAGGACCGCAATGCGGCTCGTCGTGTGTTGTCACAAGCAATTGTAAATAAGAACACCAAGCTCCTTTTTTTTCTAAAGCCTACATGCAAAATAGTTAATTTGAATGTAAAAACCCTCCACAGGTATTCTATTAGAAGAGAACATCTTGACACAATTGATCACACAGATTTTTGGGCCTTTATTGGTCAGTTGCGACGTCGTGACATGAAGCTTGTTGATGCAGTAAAGGGACTAGTGCATAGTTTTTGGCATGATCACACAATGCCTTCTTCAAACCGGAAGGATGTACTAAAACTGAGAATGGGTTCAAAGGATCGTGAACCGCATATTAAACATCTTCTTGATATAACACAGACAGAACTATACGAGAGATTCAGGAATGAACATAAAGAATTAAACTTGGGGTAGAGATCTTTTGAGAAATGTAAGCCATGGTATGTTAGAATAAATACTCTTCGTAACACTTGTTGTTGTAGATATCATGTAGAATATGAATATTACTATGAAACATTTTTGTACATTCGTCATGTGTTGCATACTAACCATGTGCAGGATTGCTCCCTGACAATACCACCGACTTCATCAAGAGAATTCATTCATAGCATCATGTGCAATAGGCCTGAGGGGCAACATACTATGCAAAATCTTGTTTGGATGGAACATGCTCCAACTGTGCTGGAATGAGATTATTGAGCCAATGTATGCACGAGAGTGGAGACAGTGAATTTGGAAATATGGTAATAGACATGAAAAGTTTCAAATATATCAGCTATGAAATAGTTCCAGGGAAAAAAAGCAAAAAGATAGAATTGGTGACATCTCAGGTTTGCATAAATATCAATAAATTTATGTTTGAACAGTTACATTTCAATCATTACTTGCCCAAAAAAACTAATGTTGAGACCATTTCCTGTCACCAAGTAAAAGTTAGTGACTTCGTCAAGGAATTTATTGAAAAGACACATCAATATGTTCAACATGTCCACTTGGCCCGATGGCAGGATGAGAAGTTTAGAATATGCAGAGATGCGTTTCCCCGCGGTACTATACTTTTAGTTGTTGATTTTGCTGAGAACTACACTCTGCAACCTCAAAATGAGATCCAAAGTCAATATTATCACTCTGACCAGGTTTCCTTGATGGTCCATATCACATATAGGCATGGCCCAAATAACACTGAAGAGCAAAGAGAAATTATGAAGGAATATCACTTCTACGTAAGTGATGATAGGTGCCATGACTTCCACTATGTACGTCATTGCTTCATCATGTTCTATGATCACTTGAAGGCAAGGAACATACAGATGGATCGACACTGGATTTGGTCTGATGGATGTGCTGGTCAGTTAAAAAATGCACGCATATTTCAATGGTTGTGTTCATTGCATAAAAACCACAAAGTGCCACATATGTGGAACTATTTCGAGACTGGGCATGGTAAAGGAGAGCATGATGGAGCCGGAGCATGTGTCAAAACAGTGCTACGAAGAGAGGAATTGAAACTATCTACAGAATCTACTATTCGAAATGCGCAATCTATAGTCCGGTGGTGCACGTCAGTAATGGGAGAGGAATTAGCTATGCGAGTAGAATCCACAAGAAAGAGACATGTGGAGAGATTTTTTTGGGAGTTGGTAGACATAGATCATTCACATGCATGGGAATGCAAGACCATGCTTGGTACTCGTGGCTTTCATTCGGTTCGAAGCTCGGATAACCCAGTATTTGAAATTTGGACTAGAAAACTCGCTTGTTTTTTCCCGCCTTGCTGTGATGGTGACTGGGATGGGTGTGAATCATTGGATTGGGTTGATGGATGGGATCACATATCACTTCCACTTGATCAGCATGCAATTGTTGAGTTAACTCCTTTGGAAGAAGACCAATCATCTATTTCTACAAATTTTGATCATGTCTCAGACCTTGTACAACCTGGTATGATGCATTTCATTAACATGTTTTTGGTTATTTACGTAATCTTAAAATGCACATTAATGGCCTTGTATCACACGAAAATGATTTTGATCATATACCTACAATCATATTATGCAGGGCACATATACGCAGTGGTTGCCTCAAAAGATAGTGAATGGGCTGGTGATTACTGGTTGGCACGTTGTATAGAGGGAAAGCAAACCCTCAATATGTCCATGAATGACGATGAAAACAACCACTTCCCAACCGGGTCTATGGTTTTTAAAGGTGAATACTTGACACAAGACAACAATGCAAGAAAGAGGGGTGGATATGTTTACAGGGATTACAAACCAGGTGCGAGTGTGTACCACTTTACCAACTTGATCATTGGTACAAACATCCAGGTACAAACAATGCCTAGCCGAAATTCATCGAAGGTACTCTACTTCTTACCAGATATAGAGCACGAGAGACTAATGGAGACCATCATTATAAGAGATGATGCAGAGGGCTTGGTTGTATGATAGTAGGTGGGATCTAGCATGATGAGGTATGTTACATACTCTTAATACTATACTATTTGTAATTGAATATTGATATATGCTCATTTTTCTCATTTACATGTTTTTTATGAATATGTCAATTTTTTGTTCTTGATATGCCAAATTCTCGTTTAATAAAACCTAAGATTATGAATACATTAACCACTAAAATGATTGAATCATTAGTATGTCTTGATTTTGAGATCATTAGTTTGCAGTAAGAGTGCTAGTTTCATGTAGTAAACCCTAGTTTGTAGGCTATGCACTAGTTTGTAGGAGACCTAGCTTGTATGCAAACCCTAGCTTGTATGTAAACCCTAGCTTGTAGTAAGAGTTCTAGTTTCGTATAAGAAACCCTAGTTTGTAGGCTATGCACTAGTTTGTAGAAGCCCTGGCTTGTATGTAAACCCTAGCTTCTATGAAAACCATAGCTTGTAGTAAGAGTCTTAGTTTCGTGTAGTAAACCCTAGTTTCTACTTTGCTGTTGTTGTATACTTTAGGGCAGTCATAAACAGTCCCCATTTACTAGCCTAAACCTTGTCCCAAGCCTAGATTACATTCCCTATTATCTCGGCCTATCATCCTAGCCCTTCTACTATTCTAGTACCCCTATTTTGGAGACCTAAAACCACCTAACAATGGACTGATATACTCTTGTTGTTGTAGTACAATCAACTTAGGACAATCAACCGTTAGTCCTAAACTATCTGGCCAAAGTAAATGATAAGTATGTAATGTTGAGTTAGTTAAGAGATACTAGCAAAAGTAAATGAGTACTTGAGCTCATGTTGTTGCTCAATTTAGGAAGATTATATTGTTTCACAAGTGTTCAATGATCTCCCTATTTGTGTTGAAATTTGGGACTATGAACCTATTGCAACCATTAAACCCTAGTTTGTAGGCTATGCACTAGTTTGTAGAAGCCCTACCTTGTATGTAAAACCTAGCTTGTATGCAAAACCCTAGATTGTAGTAAGAGTGCTAGTTTCATATAGTAAACCCTAGTTTGTAAGCTATGCACTAGTTTGTAGAAGCCCTAGCTTGTATGTAAACCCAATTGTCCTTGAACGACCTTTTCATGCAACCTGCAACTTGACATAACTCGGCAACTGGAGGTCGGATCGATGAACCGTCGAATCCGTTGGTCTCCTGGCATGCCATTACCCCTAGGTGGCCCTCTCCCTCATGTCCTCATGGCCCAATAACTCCGTTGTACAGTCATTTCCTAAACTAGGGTTTTGCCCAGTGCACCTCAATGCAAATCTGGCATTGGTGGGTCAACTCTGCAAAACCCTAGAATGAGCAAGTGTTGGTGGTATACCCACGTTGGCATTGCCCATACACATTTGCAGGAGCTGACGGCACACACTTTCGTCCCTCCATTTGGTGTTTTGCTCCGGGACCAAGATTGACCAAGTGTCCTTGAACGACATTTTCATGCGACCTGCAACTTGACATAAATCAGCAACCGGAGGTCGGATAGACAAACTGTCGAATCCGTTGGTCTCCTGGCATGCCATTACCCCTAGGTGGCCCTCTCCCTCATGTCCTTGTGGCCCAATGATGCTGTTGTATAGTCATTTCCTAAACTAGAGTTTTTCCTAGTGCACCTCAATGCAAATCTGGCATTGGTGGGTCAACTCTGCAAAAACCTAGACTGAGCAAGTGTTGGTGGTCTACCCACGTCGGCATTGCCCATACACACTTTCAGGAGCCGACGGCATGCACTTTCGTCGCTCCGTTTGGTTTTTTTCTCCCGGACCAAGATTGACCAAGTGTCCTTGAACGACATTTTCATGCGACCTGCAACTTGACATAAATCGACAACCGGAGGTTGAATCGATGAACCGTGGAATCCGTTGGTCTCCTGGCATGCCATTACCCCTAGGTGGCCCTATCCCTCGTGTCCTCGTGGCCCAATAACTTCACTGTACAGTCATTTCCTAAACTAGGGTTTTTCCCAGTGCACCTCAATGCAAATCTGGCATTGGTGGGTCGACTCTACAAAACCCTAGACCAAGCCAGTGTAACATAATATACGTCCACAAATTTATATAATATAAATTTATATACGTCCACAAATGATCACAATAGTAGGTCATTGACCTAATTTTGTGGTCATTAGTTGGACATTAATAAAATTATCCTATCTTATTTTATACATCCAAATATATCAAATTGTTGGCAACATAAATCTCAATATTATTTTTACATGGACATTATCATAATGTAAAAAACTACTCTAAAATAATCAAAAGCCCATAACCATCTTAATCTTAAATATAAGAAGTATTAAATTCCTCAAGTAAACAATTCCCAGAATTTTTGCCTATCAATCCCAATATTTCAGAAGCTAGAAGTATCAAGTTACAAATCCATATACACATGTAATTATTCTTGGGGCAAAGATATGTAGTGGATAGTCACAATTCTACATTAAATTACATATATACAAAATGTTCCATTGTAACAATAGATACTGTGGAGCTAGCCTGTGCAACATCAAATATGAAGAGTAATACAAGGTCACTTCTAGATATAGTCTCTTTCATTTCACCAAGAGTTAGAATTTATTCTAAAAGTTGAGCTGCATGTACCTTAACAAGGGACTTGGATCCTTTCCTCAAGCTAATAAGGATACAAATAAAACCCTAAGATTGATATATCTTATGATACAATACTGAAAGCTAGAAGCAAAAGGAAGTCAAAATGTAGGTTATAAAGAAGGTGTAGTGCAATTTTAATGTGAAGTCATAGGTAGGATACGCATCATGCTTTATCATGTGACCATGATAAGAAATATCATTCTGCAAGTTCATCATTTTCTGTGTAGGATACCAACAAATGTCCATCATATTTCTTCCACCACTATATCAACACCTATACAACTTAGATATTTCATGGCTCAGTACACTTCGTTAACTTGATTATTAAACATGTTGGTATGGGCCATAGAATGAGCATGTAGATGTGATAAATGAAAAAAGTATGGCCATAGAATGAGCATGTAGAGACCTCAATTTGATGTTCATGTGAAACCTTAACAAATTCAAAGGGTAGGTTCTTCAAGGGTAGGTTCTTAGACAATCTCATCCATCCCTTGTGCATGCCCTCATACTATGTGTGGTATATATTTGAATGAATGGTCATTCGAAGAGACCATAGCGTCATTGATGTGATTGGCCTTTCCCCAATTAGTTTGAATTCTCCCTACTTCTCCCTAATAGAGGAGGAATAAATAAAATCCCATAATTCCATATATCATCAAAATGATCTATTATATTATTCCCCACTTATTCCTCCCTCTTTGGATTCTTTACTTTCAACCACACACCATAGCAAACAAAAAGGGGGTACTAGATCTCATATTTATAAATAATAAATACCCATATCACAATTAATATATGAAGTTATTGTTTTGGATATCAGTATGAAAATTGCAACCATGACAATGCCATAAATGAAATTCACATTGGCAATTAACTAGAGGAAGCATTCCCAAACGTATACAATCATAATGGCAAAAAAAACCATCGAAAATGCAATGATATGAATAGCTACTCATACAATTTCAGAAACCCACATCAAAGCCAATTATGCAAATCTTTCCAATAGAATAAGCATGTGATGAATACCTATCATGGAAATATTAATAGCCTGTATCCATTGTTGAGAATATTATCAACTCAATAGTATGAATAGCTATTTATAAAATTTAACAAGCCTGCATTACACCCAATGTTGGAAATCTTGTCAACTGAGCAATATGAATACCATAATGCCTTATTTAACCATATTGGGACATTCCTCTGATTTATTCCCAATTCAAGGTGTGTTATTGTTTGTTGCTGCTCAGAAATGCCCCCAATGTGCCCAGAACTTTCATGCGATGTTGAACGGGTGCTAAAAATTGGAAATTAATCCTCAAATTTAGACCAAAATTAGGAATTTGGCATATTATGACTTAAATTAACCTAGATTTCAAAATGACACTCTTCATTGCTAATTATATGCACAAATGTCCTTGAACGGCCTTTTCATGCGACCTGTAACTTGACATAACTCGGCAACCGGAGGTCGGATCGACGAACCGTCGAATCCATTGGTCTCCTGGCATGCCATTACCCCTAGGTGGCCCTCTCCCTCATGTGCTTGTGGCCCAATGACTCCATTGTATAGTCATTTCCTAAACTAGGGTTTTGCCTACTGCACCTCAATGCAAATCTGGCATTGGTGGGTCAACTATGCAAAACCCTAGACCGAGCCAGTGTTGGTGGTCTACCCACATCGGAATTTCCCATACACACTTGCAGGAGCCGACAGCACACACTTTCGTCCCTCCATTTGGTTTTTCGCTCCCGGACCAAGATTGCCCAAGTGTCCTTGAACGGCCTTTTCATGCGACCTGCAACTTGACATAAATCGGCAACTGGAGGTTGGATCGACGAACCGTCAAATCTGTTGGTCTCCTGGCATGCCATTACCCCTAGGTGGCCCTCTCCCTCATGTACTCGTGGCCCAATGATGCCGTTGTACAGTCATTTCCTAAACTAGGGTTTTGCCCAGTGCACCTCAATGCAAATCTGGCATTGGTTTGTCAACTCTTCAAAACACTAGACCGAGCAAGTGTTGGTGGTATACCCACGTCAAAATTGCCCATACACAATTGCAGGAGCCGATGGCATGCACTTTCGTCGCTCCGTTTGGTTTTTTGCTGCCGGACCAAGATTGACCAAGTGTCCTTGAACGACATTTTCATGCGACCTGCAACTTGACATAAATCGGCAACCGAAGGTCGGATCGACGAACCGTCAAATCCGTTGGTCTCCTGGAATGCCATTACCCCTAGGTGGCCCTCTCCCTTGTGTCCTTATGGCCCAATGACACCGTTGTACAGTCATTTCCTAAACTAGGGTTTTTCCCAGTGCACCTCAATGCAAATCTAGCATTGATGGGTCAACTCTGCAAAACCCTATACCGAGCAAGTGTTGGTGGTATACCCATGTTGGCATTACCCATACACTCTTGCAGGAGCCAACGGCACGCACTTTCATCGCTCCGTTTGGTTTTTCGCTCTTGGACCAAGATTGACCAAGTGTCCTTGAACGACATTTTCATGCGACCAGCAACTTGACATAAATCGGCAACCAGTGGTCAGATCGATGAACCATCAAATCCATTGGTCTCTTGGAATGCCATTACCCCTAGGTGGCCCTCTCCCTCATGTCCTTGTGGCCCAATGACTCCGTTGTATAGTCATTTCCTAAACTAGTTTTTTGCCCAGTGCACCTCAATGCAAATCTGGCATTGGTGGGTCAACTCTGCAAAACCCTAGACTGAGCCAGTGTTGGTGGTCTACCCACATTAGCATTGCCCATACACACTTGCAGGAGCCGACGGCATGCACTTTCGTCACTCCGTTTGGTTTTTTGCTCCTGGACCAACATTGACCAATTGTCCTTGAACAACCTTTTCATGCGACCTGCAACTTGACACAACTCAGCAACCAAAGGTCGAATCAACAAACCGACAAATCTGTTGGTCTCCTGGCATGCCATTACCCCTAGGTGGCCCTCTCCCTCATGTCCTCGTGGCCCAATGACTCCGTTGTACAGTCATTTCCTAAACTAGGGTTTTGCCCAGTGCACCTCAATGCAAATCTGGCATTGGTGGGTCAACTCTGCAAAACCCTAGACCGAGCAAGTGTTGGTGGTCTACCCACATCGGCATTGCCCATACAAACTTGCAGGAGCCGATGGCACTCACTTTCGTCACTCCGTTTGGTTGAATCTTTTATGTAGTAATTTGATATTTTGCTATGTATGCATGGCTATTTCCACTCCAATGAGTTATGTCAAACGTTGAACCAGAACATAACATTTCTTTTGTCACCATTACATAGATCAATGCTCTTATACTTACTAAACACATTGATGCTCTTATTGATACAAAATTCTAGTTATTGAACACATACAAACTTCTATTTACTGAACAAATTGATGCTCTTATTGATACACAATTCACTTATGCCCTTATAGATGTTGTACTCACAAGTGATTGTAACTACATATCATCATATTGCTGTACTA
>LPNX011145548.1:185499-236137 GCA_001517045.1 Pseudotsuga menziesii | reverse complement strand
TTTGGCTTGCTTGTAATTTTAAAGGCCTTAATTCATATGTATGGCATATGATGTAGATTTTTAGGCAATATTTGGTTTGTTGGTGAATTTCTCTTGAAGGTAGGCTCTTTTGGTCATGTAATTGTTTGGGTTATTGACTATTCTATTTTTTTATGTACTAGAGAGTTTCATTTGATTAGATATAGAATAGCATCTAAATTGTTTTTTATGAGGGAAAAAGAAAATAAAAAGTTTAGTCTTCCTACATAATGCATGTCAATAGGGTTTTTTCCAATGGCATTGCCTAGAAACATTTGTGTCAATTGTATGTGATCAATTTATGTGTTTAGTCTTGGGAAAGGCATTGGCATATCATCATCTTTGGTTGGTTGGTGTTTTGGCTATGAGATGGTTGTTTATTTTTTTATGGTTTTTATTGCATTTACAAACAAAAAATGGTAATTTAAGTATCTAATTGAAAAAAAAAAAGATATGGGTGAATGAATTACCTGTTAATATGACGATTCACCGGAGGAATTGTCTTCAAATCGAGGAATGGGCACTCTTCCAAGCTCCTAGGGCACAGGCAGGCCGTCGTAATCGTGATCCTGTTTGGTGAAAACGACTCTCGGGTCGGGACTGTGGGTTTTTTATTTTTTTTTAGATTTACAAAATGCGCGCACGTTTTGTAACTCTATAATGCGTTCGTGTTATAGTTACCTAGCCTACATGTCTGCTTACATGTCAGGATCGGATTTACTATTCCAAGTGCTATGGAAAGGGAGCGCGTTCTTTTTCTATGTAACGTGAGCCTGTTCCTAAAAAGTAAGATTGCATCTAAAAGGTCCCTCAACTTCTTGCACACACCCTATAGCCAACCACATCAACAAGATTTTTTACCTCTTTAGCTATCTCTCTGTTGTCCATAATTCCTATGGCCACCATTTCATAGAAGTGTTGCATGTTCAGCTTCAAATCTGCAAGTCCAGCATTTTCGCTTGCATGGTCCTTTTTCTGAATTTGGGGGAGGTCTTGGACAGAGCTATGGCTGTGAAGACTTAGCCTTGACAACTGATTGAGCACAGTACTAGTAGAAACAATACATGTCCACAACATAGACTGCAACACCAACTTATAGGAGACAGGTTGTTTAAAACAGAGCTGAGAATGGAAATTCCCTGCTGCAGAATGTCACAATCCTTTCTTTCCTTTCTATTTCGACAAGAGAGAGTACCTATCGATTCTTCCTTCCAACCAGTGCAATTACAGCCAAGGGTCTAAATATTACCTTCAAAGAGAATCTGCCTGAAGAAGAATTCCGAGGTCGTAGGTTTTGTAGACCCAGGAGCACTGTGGATTGGGAAAATACTCTTTTGGGAAGCAGCCTGCACAAGTCTCTCTTTCAAAAAACTCCTTAGCAGTGGCAGGGCCTCACAAGGAATCACCTGAGCAGAACCGAGTTGGGGGATATTGCCTTCGTTAAAACCTGACTGATCAACGAGCGAGACCTCATCCGGAGAGGCGACATAGCGTTCTTCACATATGAGGTTGTTAAAGAAGGCAAAGGGGCAAATGAAGCTTCCAAACGAAGCCATGGTACGCGAAGGATGGTGTGAAGCATGCCTTCTGCATGGTCATTTAAGCCTGAGGGGATGGTAAGTAAATGCAGGGGGTTGTGTGGAGGGACTAAAGGTAAGTGGAGGCCACATGGCGCCTAAGCAAACCACAAAGCTTAAACCATAATACAAATAAATTATTATGAAGAGACTTAGGTTAAGGGATAGTATTAAGAATGTATGCTTTCTGTGCATTAGGGAATTGGTTTAGTGCTAATGTCTAGATTATTTATATGAATATGACCTTGAGGAAGCGAGGCTCCTAGGTTAGCCAATGCGTTTGCAAGAGCATTGTTTTCTCGAAGAATGTGGAAAAATTCAACTCTACTCGAGAGGAGGGGAGTGATTCTATCATATAGCCTTCTGCAGTTGATGGATCCTATGGAGTATCCATTGATCATTTTGTATATGACTTTCCTCGAGTCTCCAAAGACTGCTAACCTGGGGATAGTTATTATGTCTAAGAATTCTAGGCCCTGCAAGAGAGCCATCCACTCAGCTTCATTATTTGTTTTATGGCCTAGCCCCCAATCAAAGGTTTTTTTCGTTTGTCCTCTGGGATCGAGTAAGATCCCCCCTGCACCTACCACCCCTGATTAAGATCTATTTTCATTGTTGTATGCTTGCATTCTAATTAATAATATCATGTAAACATATTTGCAAGTATATTTTTAAATTTACTTGTAGTTTTACTATGGATTTCATTTACTATATGTTTTTTTACTTTTAGTTATAATTTAATATACATTCTCTTATTAAAGCAAGAAATTGTTCACCCACCTTCCTCATGTGTATGTAAAGATGATAACTATCTTATTACTCACCCCATCGGTAATAATAGTTATCCACATGCTCTCCTTGGGTCATAATAATTATTCACCTAGAAAATACATAATGTTTGATCCTATACACGAGTTCTGGTTGTGCATCTATATCCCCCAATTGATGTCACCTACCTCCATGGCTCTAAATGTATAGGAGTTAACACTAACTCTCTATAATAATATTTTAATTGGTGTGCCTAAGAAGGTGCAATGGGATGTTGAAGGTAAAGAAACAACACAAAATTAAATAGATCCTATGAAGTTAAAAAGAGAGTAGTATTTTTAGTATTAAGTATGAAACTACATATTTTATATAATTGAATTCTAACAACTTAACAAGTCCTTATAAATTAGTAAATCATGTCAATCATCCACTTCAATTCAAGTAAGTGCAAGTCATTATCCTTTTTATGTTTTTTACTTGTAATGTTTTATTTTATTAAAATTATAAAAACTTACAAAATGACTTAAAGCATTCTTGAGAGGATTTCATAATTTATTTAAATTATTGTTGCTTATTTTATGAACACTATATAAAAGTAATTTTTAAGGCAATGCAAGTTCTGAATTTTTTTTAAATTGTGAGACGAAATATTTTTTTTTGAATAAAATGCTAGTAATAAATTATTTTACAATAAATTGACATTAAATATTAATGTTATTTTAAAATTTTATGTTGATCTAAGTGATCATTGTAACTTATAATTTTATTGAAATTACAATTCCTTACAAAATCTATTAATAAAATGTAAACCAATAAACATTGTAGCTCACATTTTTTATACTTAAAACAATACATAGCCTCGCTCCAAGAGCTTTGATAAAAGTTTTTTTTTTTGTAAATAAAACTTGAATTACTACACATAAACCAAATTACATAGCGAAATACAACTAAATCCTTCCCAAAAGCATGGATTCCTTAGTCCAGTCCAGCGAAACCCAGTCCGGGACTTGACTTGGTCTGTTTTGCCAAAAAAATACAGAGTTTTTCCAAAGCCTCCTGCTCCCCCTTGTACAACCATTTCTACCATAATTCCTGGTACAGTTACATTGCTTCCCCACCCACATCAAAATTGACACATTAAAGGTCATGTCTCCACGAGGATCCCAATTGACTACATGGTTCCCATTAACAGAAGGACTACAATTACCTAAGCTATATAACGCAAAAAAATTGAGACAAAGAAGGTAACCTCACAAAAACAAATACTGAGGAGGGATAGCATATCCGACGAGGAGGACAGGAGCTCTAAGAAGGAACCGTAGCTGAGGGGATCACATCAGCTGATTGCTGGGAGCCAGTCGCGAGCGTCGACATCATTTGCATGGGACCAGCCGTATTCCAGGAATCCACAGGTCCTCATTCTTCTGCCATACCACTTCTGATGCCCCTCTCCCATGGTCTAGCAATTTCTAGGGCCCGACGGTCAACGAGGTGAAACAGGAAGTCTAACCAGGCCGCGACGACGTCGAGCTTCTAGTGCATAGTGTGGCATTCAGAATTATGCTCCTTCTAGAAGGGCATAGGTTCTGAATCATCGTCTCTCTTGGCTTCCTGCACCACCGCGGAGTGCCCCACCAGACGAATTGTTACCCAATAAGTCAGAAGCATACGATCGTATGTTGAATCTCGGCCAGCGGTGTTGCTAGGGTCTAAGACCCATTCTACCACCTCCGCGTGAAGACTCTCCTATAGCATGGCTTTCACCTCGGCCCACAGCCCCTCAACCACCCTTTCAATCTCAAGACGGATACTGAGCGAAACGTGCTCCTTGTAGATATCAACCTCCTCTTGATCCTGGAGCTGAGCTCGAGTGGTTTGTCACGTCTAATGATTGAGGGATTTCCATTTGGCAGTAGATAAGGCAGAAGCCTCCCCAGAGCCACCCTCCCTTCTGAATTTTCATTTTGGAGCCATTAAGAGAGCCTTCAAAAACAAGAAGGGTGAAAGGAAGCGAAGCTAAGGCGCTCCAACAAAACCAAACACCAAGGCATAACACAAGGTGAAAAACAGATACTCAAGCCTACCCTCTCCGTAACAAAACTCCTCATAGCGGATATCGAAATCTTCGAAATAAAATGGAGGAGCACTTGTGGGAGAGCTCCCATCCCTGACCTTATACTGCACAATGCCCATCATGAGAACGAGAGCCTTCATCTTGTGGTGATAATGGACCTCGTCCAGACGATAGTCCCTTCATCCAGTTCCAAGCATGGAAAAATCGGAAGGATGAGTCGACATAATGGAGCAGTACAACCACCAGAATCGGTGGGAAATTAAACCAGCATACCCACACAGCATTATCTTGGCCACGTGTAGGCATGCTCGTGGCTCCTACCCCCATCTGTCCTCCCATCCACTAGATCACCCATCTGTACTTCCCCGATAAAATCCCTAACAGCCAGGTGCTGACACTATTGGGCCCATTCCTCCTCACCAAAAACTTCCATCCTATCACATTGGAAGCCAATTCCACACTCCATGCCATCATTCACCAACCAATCAGTAGCTTTGTTGGCCTCCCTTCTGACATCGCGAAAAGAAATTATGGGGTGCACAAGGAGGAGGTCTCGAAGCCTCTCCAGCATGTACGCTAGGTGCCATCTAGGGGAGATCTTTTCAGTCGATTGCCCATTCAGCAAGCGTTTGGCCATCTAGATAAGGGTGTTGGGATCACCTTCAATTATCGCCGGAAGAAACCCCCCCGTGATCAACATTTCTGAACCACGGATGAGGCTTTCCATCTCCGCTAAGTTGTTGGTATCCTGCCCGATATCTCCCATGAACACCATCTTGATCCTACCCTCGTGATCATGACATAGACCACCAAATCCTGTCAGACCTGGATTGCCTCTAGACGCACCATAGAAGTTCAACTTGAAAACACCAGGAGGAGGGATAGACCATGTCATTGGGCTGGAGGGTTGACATAATTTGTCTCGATGGCACAGAGTAGCCATCATAGATCTATTCAGCCCCTAATTCTCAGCTACCTGGGCTTCCTCCCATGGAAATATCTTATCCTGCTCGTGCCACTGCATGCACTGAATGGATGATAACAGGTTGTCTCGAACCGTGGCCCATACCATATCCATATCTTTGCATTGGTCTTGAAATATCTGAGCATTCTAATCCTTCCAAATGCACCACATGACCATACCTGGGAAGGAATCCCAGATTGTTTTGATGACGAGATTTTTGTAGGCACTTGAGCACCACTCTCTCAGGGTCTTGGATGGTTGACCCCGTCTTCTGTCACTTCGTCGGAACTGCATCGCTCCCTTATCCCACACTGCTGCTGCAAAAGGGAAACTGTCTATAAATTGATTCATCGATTCCTCCACTTGATAGTACAGAAAGCATTGGGATGGCCCGTGAATTCCCTGTTTGCACAAATTGTCGCTTGTGAGAATCCTTCCCCTGGCGACTAGCCAAACAAATAGGGCAACCTTGGGCCACAAGTTGGCTATCCAAATTTTTTTCTAAATATCATCATTTGCAGCATTCCTCAAAATCTTGATACTATAGGCCTCCTTGACACTAAAGGATCCTTTGGTTGAGTAACCCCATCTTAAAATATCAGGGCCGTCTTGAACTTTGATAAAGCGTTTGTTGAGTTCTTCCTGGAAGGCCGCCCAATCCTCCTCATTAGTCTATTCAGGTTTCTATGGGAAGTTCCACTGATGTTGTTCCAAGTGAATTCCCAATCTCTAGGCGTGGTTCACCTGAATCTTTCCTCGCTCGAGCTCCTGCTGCATGATGAGGGTCCACCTCGGATCCCTGCCAAGGATGGGAAACTAGTTCCAAGATTCTTCCCATAATTTCTCCCTACTACCATTCCTGATCTCCTAGAAAATATGCTCTTAGATAATCGATTTACCAACCAAGGATTTAGACCATATGGGAGATCCACTAGGAGCCTCATTGAAACGGATCAGAAGATGTATAGGTCTGTCCCGAGCATATTTTATGTTCCAAAGTTTCACCCAAGGTTCCGCTGAATGGTTAACCCAACACCACCACACTTTGGTGCCAAGGATCTTCGACATCACTTCAGGATCCCTAAGCCCTAATCCTCCCTGCTCCTTTGGCTTGCAAACGTCCTCCCATCTTACCAAAGAGAATTTAGCCTTCTCCCCACAACCCCCCTAGAGAAAATTACACTGGATACATCTAATTTCCTTGAGGATAGCTTTAGGATCTGCTAAGATTGAAAATAGATAGGTCGACATCGCTTGTAAAATAGATTTGACCAAGATTAGCCTATTGAGGAAATTTAGGGGGTGGAGCACCCAGCTTGATAGTTTCTATTTTAACCTATCCAATAATTCTTGCCAAGCCTCTTTTTTTGGCCTACCCAACTCGAGGGGAATGCCCAGGTACTTAGAAGGAAAAGTCCCTCTAGAAAATCCCAAGATTCTCAAGATATTCCTCTGGGTAGCCGAGGGGGTATTGACAAAGAAGACCTGATATTTGTTAGGATTGACTGCCAGGCCTGAGGCCCGAGTAAAAAGGTCCAGGATTTTCTTGAAGCTTCAAACTTCTTGGACTGAAGGGTGCCCCATGTGCATAGTATCATCGAAAAATTGTTGATGATTTTGAGAGGAAGCCCCCTCATGATTTTTTACTCTGTGAATAGCTCCACTGTCAACCTGGGCCGCAATGAGACAAATTAAGCCCTCAGCCATGAGGATGAAGAGGAAGGGAGATAGAGGGTCTCCTTGGTGAATGCCGCTGGAAGGTTGAAAGGTGGAGGTCGGAGAACCATTGAGGAGGATGTTAAAGAATGGCGAAGAAACCAAGCCCATGACCCACTCCACCCAATCGGGGGAGAAACCATAGGCTCCCAGCATCTTCTCCATGAATTCCTAATTGAGCTTATCATACGCTTTTGCTATGTCGAGTTTAATCATCATCCCAAGAGTTCTTGAGGTTTTGAGCGAGTGCAGCACCTCATGAACAAGAATAACCCCATCCAAGATCTGCCTACCTTCCATGAAACTAGACTACTCAGGGATTATGAGCATTGGGAGAAGAGGTTTGAGTTTATTGGAGATGACCTTGGAGATGATTTTGTAAATGACATTGCATAGCGCTATCGGTCTGAATTTGTCAGGGGTATCCACCCCTGCCTCTTTACGAATAAGGGTGAGAAAGGTGGCATTAAAGGCTTTAAGGACCCTCTTCTTGGTCCTTGAATCCTCCACAATGTTGAGCACATCCTCTTTAACAAGATCCCAGAAAAAATGGAAGAAGTTGGACGTGAAGCTGTCTGGGACGGGGGATTTTCCCAAAGCCATTTGGTTGACTGCTTCCTCAACTTCCTACATCCCAATGGGCTTGATCAGCATTTCATTTTTTTCACCAGTGACCAGCCTAGGAATGAGGCTTGTTATTTGCTCAACGTCCCGACTTCTATCCCCTCCATCCTCCCTAAGGATCTCAGAGAAGTGTTGAGTAAGTTCATCTTCTATCTCCTGCCTCGTTTCCACTCTGTTTCTAGCCCTAGTCTTAAGTCTCTAGATTCTAGAGCTATTCCTGTTCTAGATCACTGAGTTGTGAAAGAATTTAGTATTTCTTTCACCCTCCTGCAGCCATTTAACCCTCGCCTTCTGTTGCCAAAAAAGGGCCTCTTTCTTTTCCCTAGATTCCAGCTGTCCCATTAAATCCTTTTCTTTGATTTTCATGTCCTCATCCCAGCCTCCTTCCATACCCTTCCTGTTGATGAGATCCAGCTCCTGTAACAGTTTTTTTTTTCCCTCAAATATTTTCCCAAATTCCTCTCTGTTCCACGTGCGGATCTTAGCTNGTGCGGATCTTAGCTTTCAAGGCCTTAAGTTTCTACTGAAAGCGAAACATAATGGTTCCTGGGGGGGGGGGGGACCAGTTCCTACCACCATTGACTGACAAGGTCCTTGAAGTCTTTGTTCTCCATCCAAAAGTTTTCAAAGCGAAAGGGTTTTCCCTGAGGGGAACAGGACCAATCCCAAGATAGTCTAATGGGCCAGTGATCAGAGGTAGCTGCTGGGAGGACATCAGCCACAACCTCCCATGTATTATGCATGATATTCTCCAACACCAAGAAATAGTCCAATTGAGAGGCCACCAAATGCTCCCCTCCCTATTTGTTGTTCCACGTGAAATAGCCACACCCAGTTTCCACATCAACTAGCGAGCTCTGAGCTAAAAACTCACTGAAGGAATCCTGGTATTTGTCTAAGTTTCTTCTTCCTCCTTTCTTTTCCCCAAGATTTGTGATTAGGTTGAAATCTCCCCCTAGCACCCACGACCCCCTCTCTGATTGCTCCTTGAACCAGTTGAGGAGATCCAAGAAAGACTGCTTCTCAGGGAAACTATCAAGGCCGTAGATATTCCCAACTGTTCCACGGATGCCTGAGTCCAAGAGGCAAAACTCTTCCATTAGAGCAAACTTATTGGCTCGCCAATTGGAGAATTCCACCATTTGGAGCTGCTAAAGGATTGCAATACCTCCAGATTGTCCTGCTGCATCAATAGCCATGACATGACTACCTTTCCAGAGTTTGTCCTTAATCTTTTCAAGGCCCCCATAGCTGCATTTGGTTTCTTGGAGGAAAAGAATATCTAGGGATTCCTGCTTTATTTTACGATTTAGTGTTTTCCACTTCCTGGGGTTACCACACCCCCTTATATTCCACGAAATGAGCTTCATTGACAAACCTTTTTATCTTCAGAGAAGGTCACCTTGATTGTGGGATACTGACTAGATTCGATCAATCGCACTCCCACCGCTGTTATGCATTTCTTATTCATTTTCTACCCTCTCCGCAGTTCCTCCTTTGGAGACTTCCTCTTACTGCCCTTTTGGGCATCTGGGTGGATCCCTAAACTCTCCACAGCACCCATCTGGATAATGGATTCCTAGAGGAGTTCAAGCTGGCGTCTCGAGACATATCCTTGTCCCTTCTTCTTGCATTATTCCTCTATGGCATCCAAGTCTAGCTTGCCCAAATCCATGTCCTCCCCTTCATCCTCCTCCATGCCTTCCATATGATGGGCCTCCTCTTCCACTGGAGCCTTGGATGGGCCTTCCTGCTGATGTTCATCCATTGGCATAGATGGGAATTCTTCTCCCTCTTTTAGGGACCCTATGTCCTCGAAGGAGTTCCCTTGTCTATTCTCCTTGGGCATCAGTTCCATTCGCATCGTAGTTTTACCTCCTCCCTTTCCGCGCCTTTTTCTCTTGACCTGGGTGAACCCATCCTCTTCTGCATCTTTGATTGAAGAAGGGGCCGACGGGTCAGTCTTGGGGCTATATTTGGTGCAATTCGTACCCAAATGGCCGTATTCGTGACAGTGACGACATCTGAAAGGAAGCTGCTCGTAGTCTATAGGCTGAATCCATTCCTCATCTTCCCAATTTATACTAATTGCTTCTGGGATTTCTCTGGATAAGTCCATATAAACACAAATCCGCATAAAGGTAGTATACCTTTGGATCCTAGTTTGTTCTACTATTTTTATGAATTCTCCCAAGGTGTTTTCGTTATCCCGTAGGGTCTCCAGGTCCCAATATTCACCTGGGAGGGAAAAAATGTGAATCCAAACTGGGGCGACTGTCATGTCCTCCATCTCTGGGTTAAACCGCTCCTTCCATGGCCGCAGGAATAAGCCAGCCGAGAAGAAAAAGTAAGGACCTCCCTCCATGACTCTATCCCTGTCTTCCTAGTTAAAAAAGATAATGGTGAAGAAACCCTTGTAACCCAGCTGGAGATCATAGTGGCCTTTAGGCTTCCATACTCCATTTATCCACTTAACCAAGTCTTTTTCCTTCAGCCAAATCCCCACAAATTTCCCTATTAGGGCAATTTCCTTCCAGGTCTCAATCTTGCCTCTGACTGCCTCAGATATGATTTGAATCATGGGGATGGAAGCCATCTTTGGGAGGTAGCCTCCAAAACTTGTTTGTTTGCCTCTCCTTGATCTAGGTTGAGACCCATCTCCTTTTTTTATTTCCTCTTCCTGCTCCTTTCGTTCCATAAGAGGATCCCCTCCTTCCAAGGCGATCTCCCCCTACCCCAATGTCGCCATGGCACCTTGTAGGAGGTCAGGAACCAATACCTGCCGGCAGCCCAGTGCCACCAAGATGCTTAGCACCCAGCCAAGCCAATGAAGAAACCCTAGCACCGATCCATGCGGTCCCATCCACATCAATTTTCAAAATCTTTTTCTTATGATAATCTAATTTTCAGCTTTGATAAAAGTTAAACAATATGAAAAGTTTTCATAATTTTTAAAAATAATCTATTGTTTATTTCTATCACTTATTTCTCTTGAAAATATATATGAACACTATATAAGTTTAATTTTCAAGACGTTCCAAGTTTTTAAGTGTTTTTACAATTTTTGCACACTCTTCATATTATGTTACATAAATTCAAAGACATTTTATTGGACAACAATTACAAGAGCGAAGACAATTTGAGTACACTTTTGTGGTGCTTCGCAAAATTTATAAATTGATAAAACTTTATTCATTTTAGAAGAGATGCGTGTTATTGCATGTGCTTATCCATGGTCTCCCCATTGCCACTTTTTCACCCATCAATTTTGTGAAGGATCACATCTTATAGAGACTTTTGCATCTAAACTTGTACCTAAAAAACAGAGGAGTGGAATATGAAACAAATGAAACAATCAATAGCACACATGAGTCCTAAGAGGACGAGGTAAAAGAAACCTACACTTTAACCTTCTCAAAAATCTTTTCAACCATTAGTAGAGGATTTTACAAATGTGAAGTTAATAATTTTAAGCAACCTTATCGTTGTAAAAACTTCACACAAACATTATTTTTCTTATAATAAATCAAAGTGAATCAAACCATTATAAAACATAAACTCTCTATTTAAATAATAATAATAATAATAATAATAATAATCTATTTTTAATGTCACAAATTAAACCTAGACATAAATGCCTTAGTCCCACTCCATTTGAACTTGGAATTATGTTATTTAATATTTTTTCAAATCTGAATTTTCATTAAAAAAATTATATTTTTTTAGTAAAAAATAAATAATGACAAACTTAAAAAATTCCACAAATAATTTTTTTTTCTCTTTGATTCTTTTATCTGAGTAAATATTGTAACATGTATAATTTAGTTGTAGCATGAAACATTTTGTTGTTATGTGCAAAAGAACTTATAATTGATTCTTACTTGAATGGATAGGTTATATGGGTGAGTGCACAAAGTTGACGGACCTTTTAGATGCAATGGTAGAGTGAAGTCAATCACTCTTGATCCATAAAATAGAAATCATTCCAAGCAATCCCGACACTACCAAGCCTAGTCCCAAGGCTACCAACAGGCATGCCAATTAGGATAGTAGACCAAAATGCGCCCCTATTTTATTGAAGCAAATCGCGCTCCCATTTTTCTATGAATAAACATGCTCCTGTTTACTAAAACCTGTTTTAAAGTTTAAACGGGCCGAGCCCGTCATTTTCAACACAATGCAGCGCTGTTGGATCTTGGACGGAGTAGAATGAATGTGTTTTGGGTGAGCCAAATCCATCAACCTCCACATTGGGATCAACCTCTTCTTTGTGAGCTATTTTCCTCAAATATTCTCATGATTTTTTCCCTAAATTCATTAATTTATTTTCCCTAATTTGAAATTAAACCAAAATATTTAATCTATATGGCCAATGGAAACCAATGGAATTTTCCAATAGAAACCAAAACCCCAATGGAATTGGCCAATGGAAACCAATGGAAACCAAAACCCCAATTTAATCATAAAAATCAAATAATTTTGATTATTTACCAAAATTCATACCCAAAATTCACATGCCCAATGGAAACCAAAACCCCAATTAACTCATAAAAAACAAATCAATTTCACTATTTCCATATGCATTTTCACAAGCATCCTTGTGAATCCATACCAAAATTCACAAATAAGCAAAGTTTGTCAAGCACATTGCAAGTTTGCATAAGTAATTTACATGCCTAATGTAAACCAAAACCCCAATTAACTCATAAAAAACAAATGAACTTCACTATTTGCATATGTATATTTCCAAGTATCATTGTGAATCCAAACCAAAATTAACAAATATGCCAAGTTTGTCAATTATATTTCAAGCTTGCATATAACTAAAACAAAAATCAAGTAGAATTCATATCTTCCCTAAAATACATTAACAAACATGGTAAATCCCTTGCCTCTATTCGAAATATCGAAGTTGGTCGTCCAAGAACATCAATAAACACCTTATAGTTTTGATGAAACTTCCTAATCAAAGTGTTAAAATAAGGTATAGAAGCTTCCCATGCTTAACAAGTATTTCCTCTTGAATGAAGGGTACTTTTTGGTTAAGTTCAAGACAACGAAGTTCAACAATAGGCTCTACAAACATCAAGATACATAGGGAGGTTTATTTGTTCGATTACATGTCAATCACATACTATCATACATGATAGAATCCAATGGAAACCTTGCAACCATAAAATCCACTATACACAATTGTGCATTTAAAATATCTCATGGGTATATAGAAAGAGGGCATAGAACTAAAATAACATCAAGTGGAATCCATACATGGCCCAAATTACATATAAACAAAGATCTTCTAAATAAACTTTGGAGCCCAAAAAAATCACGCTACAACAAATAATTACGTATCTAACAAGATCATTGCCTATACTAGGATTTTATTCATCAATAGCACATTATGCCTCCTATTCTGGGGTCTAGCCATTGCCTCTACCCACAATTTGGGAGCTGGTTGTGCAAGGGCATTAGTCAACACCTCACAATTTCGATGAAACTTCATAATCCAAACCTTAAAATAAGTTAGAGGAGATTCCCAATCAACATATTCACACAGGACATTTTATTTACACATGCATATGGAAATTGGAATTAATACTTGAATTTAGGACATAAATTTAAAATTTAAAATGTTAAATGTTTATTCTTTACTGTAAAATTCAAGATCAATTTTAAAATTTAAATAATAGATTTAGTTTATGTTGTTATTTGTCGTACATTAGTTATACAGTTTCCAGTTGTTAGAGATGTCATTATATCATGCGTTTATTTTTCTAATGATATTTTATTTGTATTTATGATTGCAGTGGCTACTATGGATAACAATTGTGAGATATTGAGGGTTATTGACCATCTCAGAGAGATTGGTTTTCCCTGGAGGGGTCGAGATGGGCTTCGTTGCTCCTTTCAGACTCATTGCTAACTATTGTTGATAAGATCACAAGATCGAACAATGCTTTGTATAGCATCCCATCCTACAGGGAGATGAAAATACAAGAATATGCTGATGGGTTGAGCTACAATGAGATAAAGAAGCTGAAAATGACCAAAGAACAAATCTTTATATTGTTTAGAGTTCCCGGGATAGATGACATTCTAGAGAGCACCAGGCCACATATTTCGATTGAGTGGTGCACCTTTCCACCCATTAGAGACCATTGGATGGATAGATGGTACATGGTTTTTGACATTCCCCTGCACAACAATAGGGAAGTACCATTGTACTTCCTCTAAACATTGTATGCATAGTTTGTGATTGGGAAACATGTCAATTATTTTGACATGTTGGGATTCCAGGGAGTTGGTAGGGGGATGCCCCAACACTGACCCAATGCTAGGCATAGAGATTCCAATCCACAAATACCTACACATCGTGCCTAGATACAAAGGGCAGACATCCCTCCTACACATGATATGGTTTCCCAGACACAGGAGGCATTTTTTACTCTAGCTGAGATTGTTTCTTGACACACGACTACTACTGACTAGACAACGCCCTCTTCCTCTGCTGGGGTACAACCACCAGCTTCTGGTGGTAGAGGAACATCTATTGGTGGGGATAGACCGACATCCCATGTGCCTCAGAGCGAGCCACACATTTACACAATGTGTGGTCAATCTTGTTATGGTCCTGTACCAAGACATGGTACCTCTATGATGACTGGTGGTTAGGTAAGGACATTGTTAAGACTCTATTATTTTTCATTTTTTTATTTTTCCATACTTTATGTAACATATTAAAATATTCGTAATATATGCAATATTTACTCTTGCAGGAGGTTGATGCCTCTCAAGGGGGTGGTAGTGCACCCTGTGTGATTGTATCTGAGGCCCAAACAACTAACATTGATGTAATATTTAAACATGTGTCATTTTGTTAATACATATCATTTTGTTAATGCATGTGTTAGTCTTGATTAATTTGTTAAATTGTCAAATATTTACAATTTTTGAAGTTGCAGGAACCCCATTTAGAACATGATGTTGGAGACATTGATCTCAGCGAAATACTCCAAGGTGGAATTTATGATTACCTGAAGAATGTAAGTACATGGTTAGAATGAATCTGGTTCGAATTATTTAAATTTATTACTGTACACTACTTTATAGATTGGTAATATTTATAATTTTTAAACTTGCATATGTTATCTCCATCTGAAGAGAGGCAAGATATTACTGGAAGCGGTCACTTCAGTGGGGGAGATATGTCCCATGAAGGGGTAATTATATTACAACATGTTAGTTTTTCATTACATATTATTCCATCCATTCAAATCCATGTCTAACTATGGTAACACTTTATGACTGTAGACATCATCGCAAATCCCTGTACCACCTCTTTGCTTTGGATCTCCCCGTAGTCCAATGAGGATCAACCTACTCTTCCCACGGTAATGTACACACTTTCAATGGCAGTTGCTGGTTAGCTTTGAATTCACTTTGCAACTAGTTTTTCTTAAGGTTATTTTTGCATGTGTACAACATAAGGACGTAGATTCATCCATTCCAGACCTTAGTGGGGTAGGATCCTACGACATTCACTATGCTTCAGATTCTGAGCTAGAGTTGGTTGGTTATCCATATTCAGATTTGGTAGGGGATTCCATAGACCACAATTCCACTTCTGGATATGTATTTATGTTTGGTGGTGGCCCCATTTTCTGGTCTAGCAAAAAGCAGGCTTCCATTGCATTGTCTTTAGCAGAGGCCGAGTGCAAGGGAACAATGAATGCTTGCATCCAAGCTGTTTGGTTGCAAGACATTCTTTCAGAGTTTGATATTGGTAGTAATTTGTCCACAGTCATATTTTGTGACAATCAAAGTGCTATTAAGATCTCCACAGATCCAGTTACCAGGTGGAGGACCAAACATGTTGAGATACACATGAACTACATCAGGGAGTTGGTGCATGACAGGACCATTGTTTTGCAATACTGCCCTACAGATGAGCAGATTGCATATATCTTCACCAATAGATTTACAAATAAAATTTCACTTATCTCTGTTCACTTTTTGGGGTGATTTCATCAGGGTCATCAAATTACCTCTTCAGTGTTTAGCTCGAGGCGGGGAGGGGGGGGGGGGGGGTTTCCCACTGGGTTTTCCCTTTTTCCTCACTTAGATTTTATTTTGAGCATTGTTAGAGTTACATTTTTTTATAGGGTGACCTATGGCCTTTTTAGCTGAGGCCCTAAAATTTCATGCATTTTATTTTTAATCCTCCTAAGCATAGCTTAAGGAGGGGTGCTGGAGTCATTATCCAACTTACACTCTTTATTTGGTCAATTTTGGCATAATTACCCACTATCCTAAGTTTAATTGACTCAATTAGCATCAGATGAGCACACCATGACATCAACATGAGCACACCCATGCCTTCCTTCAATTAAGGAGGCCAACTAAACCTTCTCCTTCAAATTATGAATAGTGTTCTCTCCTTTGCAAATTATGTAAATGCAGCCTAGGCTTTGAGAGAACACCCCTTGAGGGGCCTTATCTCAACAAGTGTACACCTTGGACAAAGTGTACTTTAAGTGGATACCCTATCTTGACAATAGATTAGGTTGCTTGTTGATTTAGTCCACTTTACTATTGTTGGCCTCCCTTACCTATTATATATGAAAGGAGGAGGGTGTCTTTAGTTGTAGTATTCATGTAGAATCATGTGAGAGTTGATTGGATCAATTATATCTTGAAGAAAAACTTTCCTTGAGTATTTATACTTGTCTTTATGCAAGGAAGGAAGGTGCTAGGGTTTGTGAAAGATAAAAACTAGAAGATAATTGAAGGGTTGGGGTTTGTGAAAAATAAAGCCTAGAGGATAATTGAAATTCTAGGGTTTGATTCCATGTGAGAAGGACCTAGGTTTTATGGCGAAGAAACCCTAGAGGAGACTTGGAGCACTTAGCTTGGAGAGTTTGTGTGATGGAAGCATGATGAAATATCAAGAATGAACTTGTTGGTGTTGGTTCTAACATGTTTTAAAGATTTTGGTGTGGCTAGAAAGAGAAATGAAAGAATATGTAGAAAAACTTAGACAACGATAGTTTATAGGAGTGTGGTCTAGAAACAAGCAATGAGGTGTTAAGGCTTTCATCGATGTGGAGAACCCCTTTTCAACCACCCCTGCACTGAGTTGGTGGAGACGAGGCTAGGTGCAAGCCTTGGATGGCTTTGATGGAATAGATATGCCCCTTATAGAGAAACAACTTTTCCAAAGGAATTCTATAAGAAGTATTTACACCCAAAGAATGTTTCACATTATATAAAAAAGGAACCCTTTACAAGGGTTCTGGATAAAGGTGTCCATTGGAAGAACTTGCATCATCAATTCCTTCCCAAATAACACAAGTAGCAAAGGGGCAACATGAAAAATAAGATTATACAAAATAATTTTTGGAGAAAACTAGAGATGGAATGAATGTAAATGGTGAGGTCCAAGGAGGAGTAAACTTTACTAGTCTCTTTGTATTACAGTAAGATAGAAACAACAAAAAATATAGAATTAACTAAACGTTCCATTTCTAGTTCAATATACTTTTGACAATGAATTTCCAAATGTAACTTCAAATTAAATAAAGCTATTAATCACACAATAGAAGAATATCACCTTCTTTAGAGCTCATGCAAACTGACTAGCTTGAGTATCATTATCTTCTGGATTATTCTAGCTCTTTGCAATTTGTGACAATACACAAATATGAACCATTAATATCTCCATCTTTAAATGAATTTCATCCATATGCACCCTATAATCCTAAAATATTTCTTCAACAACAGATGAGTTAAAATCTATGAAACAAACATGAGACAAATCCTATCTTTCTGCAATTTAAAATGTTTTACATAATACTCTGTATTTTTCTAGCATCTAATTACTACTATAATAAAAATCTATTTGTCTTGACATGCCCTTGAGTGATTTCACATTGAAAACCAAGAAGATGAACTAAATAAATTTCTAACCAATAATATCCAAGACATTTATGTTGTGTTCTGAGATCTCTCTAAATATTATAAAAAATAATACTTAATTAAATTGCCATAGAATAGGTGGAAGGATTGTAACCATCCTAATCATGCCGATTGACAGTGTATATCAAGTTTAAATATAGTACTGGGTAAATTAGAGAATTATATTTATGTTTCTAATTCTTCCCTCAAAAGATTTTAATATTGGTATAGATTCAGAGTTTGGCTAGGCCTTATATGTATTTACTAAGAGAATGTTCCAAATTTCAATAGCCAATATGTCTATTTTCTTTTGTTATTAATACCATCTTATCATATATTGCAAATTCAATAACTACAACAAAAAATAAAACAACAATATTCTACATCTAACAACGAAAAGAAATCTGGTGCATATAAAAATGTTATCATAAAATGCCAGTTCTGACCTGTTTTCACTCAAGCCTGTCTGGACCAATTTTATCAACTGGTTTTGAATTAGTTTGTGCTAAAAGTGGCAAATCCAAGCATGGACAACTCCACCTGGATATCTTGGGCCAAAGTGTCTGATTTCATCACTGTTTAGGCCATACCCTAATCAACCCAGAAAAACAAAAGAAAAAAGAACCTTCTAGGACACTAAACATTACAATCAACCTACATATACATGCCCCCTCTATTTGCCTCACATACTTTGAAATGTCCCTAACCAAATCAGAGTATAAATTTTTCACTTCTTTTAGTTTGGTTTAAGACTTGGTCAATGTGTGTGGGATACTAACAACACTGTGGATGATTAGAAATATGTCCTCAATTCTTTTCTAAGGATATGATGGGATCAAACCAGTAGAATATGTGATGCATATGTTTTTACTGAATTTGGTTATTGGGTAGCTTAGCTAGAACACACTGTAAATGAAAGTATGTAGAGTCCCAAACTAGTATCACTGAATTGGAAAGTGTTGACCTTATGCTGAAATAGGCTCTACATCAATCCCTTAAACCATTATTCCACCACATACTAAAATTTTCATAAGAATGCTTGAATGGTTGTTAGGAATTATTTCACATTAAGATGGATTCCAATACTCTCATCATAAGTATGGATAAGGCACAATAAATAAATAAAACTTTATATGTTCTAAAATCACAGTTTCCTCCAATTGTTTAAAGAAGCTTCTAGTACTCTCATCATAAGTATGAATAAGGCACTGTGAATAAAACAAAACTTTATATGTTCTAAAATCACAGTTTCATTCAATTGTTTAAAGATAGCACTATAAACATTAGTTATGTATATTTATAATTATCATATTTATACTAAGTATTTCACACCTGGAAAATGCTGATAAGTATGGCCAGCATTAAGATACATCAGTTGACCCCTTTTATGCACCTTATTTTTACTATGTAGACCGTTGGTATGTTTATGGTAGATACTAGCAATAGATAAACTTGGTTTCTTTGAGTTTAATCAGTCATAATGGGTCGTTCAATAGACATTACTAATATCTTTATATTCACACAAGAATACAAAGCTTATAAGCACAAGTTCATATCTGATATAATTAAACACTGAAATCAAATGCATTCCTGGAAGTGATGTCAACTCTTGTAGGTGAAATAAAATGACCACCTTATGAGAATCCTCTCTCAACATAAATGCTCAGCATGTCATCATACAGAACAACAATATCATTTGCAAAACCAACTCAAAAAGTACTGGTAAAGTATTCCTTACAATTTGAGAGGACCATGCAATCAAACATAAATATCATATGAAGAGACCTCTTGGCAATTAAAATAGCATTAAAATAGAAGTCATAGCTAAGCCCTGTTGATTCTAATTCAAGAGAAAACTTTTGCAAGATGTTCTGTAGGGTTCTAGCAACTATGTTGTTTCTTTAAATAAAGTAGGTAAACTAAATGACAGGACATCAAGACTAGATAATGAAAGTGACATTTCCACTACCAAAGGAACTGACATGGGAGACAACAAATTTAAGGTATGAATACATATCTAGAACAAAACAAATCATCAATGAGGCCTATATGGCATGTAGAGTCCAAAAATCAACATTTTATGAATCATGATGCCACTACAAAATGACATGATCATACATCATACATAAATGATCATACTAGTCTTGATGTCCTGTCATTTAGTTTACAAAATTTCTACTTCTTGTTCTAGACGCTTATGTAGTTTGCAAGAGCGCTCTCAAAATTTCAATTAGTTCCTATGAGTTGACAAATATGGTTAGTAACTAATGCAGTGGAATGTTTGCGAAACATGCATCTGAAGCAGAAAGGGTCAAAAAGATTTCATATCTCAAGAAATGATATGATCGTGTATCATTTAGGAAAGGAATTAAACATATGGTTGTATGTTAAACAAAAAGGTGGAATGTAAGATGGCTTGAAATTAGAGCTAAGAGGTGAAATAATTACCATCAACATAGTATTCGTCAAAAGTTATCATTTTCAGAATTTAATGACATTAAGGCATTTATTCTAGAAGATTGTACAGAGAATAGAACTGGCCAAATTAACACAGTTGTTCCAGCATGTGATGGAATGTAATTGGATTAGATATATCAGATCTACCAAAACCTTAATAGAAATATGTATCATCTTAATATACTAGTAATTTTGAACCCCCAAAAATAGTATGACTTTGTTATTAGTTTATGCTTAACTTACAGGGGTCGATCCAAAAAATGATGTAGACACATCATTATTCAAGTATCTTGTAGCATACTAAAATTGATTTTAGGAGGAAAGGAAAAACAAAGAGAGATCAAAATCCAAGAATATTGAAAAGATAAGAAGGAAGATGCGTATGAGATAGCAAAGATAGTTTGTAACTAATGCAATAAAATGCTTCAGTAACATGCATTTGAAGCAAAAAGGGACAAAAAGACTAAATATTTCAAGGTAAGCTCAATCTCTATGGATCCACACAATTTGGGAAAAAATGATATATCTGCTAAGGCCCAGCATAGACACAGATTCATGTTAAAGAAAAAGATAGAATTGAATATAACTTCAAATTAGAATTGGGAATTGAAATCATTTACCACCAACACATAAATATACATAAATAGTTACTATTTATAGAAATTAAATGATGCGATACATTTCCTCTAGAAGAGCATGCATAGAATAGAACTAACTAGTTAACAGTGTTTGAGTGTAATTGGATAACCTAGATCAAGTTCTAACACTACATTTTTAGCAATATAAATGCATTCTCTTAAAATATTAATAATAGTGAACCCCAAAAAATTGTATAAATGTCCTAGCAGTTTCACTTTTTAAAGTCTAGTGATCGAACCTCATAATTCTGTAGCCACGTCATAAGTCATGTATCTCGTAACTTGTTAAAAACACTTTCAAGAAGAAAAGAAAAAACAAAGCAAGATCAAAATCTAGGATTTTTGAAAAGATAACATGATGAGGTGTACCTCCACAGACTTTGTCGATGATGAATATTGATATGAAACATCCAAGCATTGTGGTTTTCTCTTAATTTTTGCATACCCTAAATCTGGTTTATCTTGAACTCCACAACTATACTTTGAATTCCAAATGAATTTTATCAATTTGTATGCTGCATCTTTGGAGGCTCCCCATGTTTGTATTATATCCTTATTTGATGTGCCAATTATTGCTTTTCTTAACATGTTTTTAACCTTACAATTCCATTTTACCTCGTTGCATTCAAGTTGTTGAGATGGAGTAACATCAATGAGATCTAATATCAAGTTCTTTTTCAGGTGATTTGTTCATCCATAATATGTGAAAAGCTGCAAAAACCCTACCAAAAGATAATCCTCTTTATTTTTTACCAAATTAAAAATGTTTATGCCCAATCACATAACTTTCATTGTTATTATTTATTCATGCAGTCATGTGGAATAAGTTGCAGAAGGATGGAATTTATTTAATCCCATAAGCCTTGAGAGGCACATCATACCAAAGCTGGAAAACTATGCATGCATGGGTTATCTACTCCATCGTGATGAATTTCTGGATGAGTCATATCAACTTATTGTTCCCTTATAGTCAACAATTTTTCTTTAAAATGGTTCTGTTGAATGCTCTCTTCTTCTCATTCTAAACTGGCGGGGAACAAGAACATTAATAAACAAAAAGAACATCAATAACCTCACACTAAAAAACAATCCAATCCTATATCCTGGTTTGGAAGAGAAAGTATGATTTCCTCAAGAGGATAAGTCTGATGATGGTTCCTTCCCTATAGGGTCGATAGTTCAAGTTTTTTTAAACAGTAGTGTGGAAGCGATTTGGGTGCAGAAAGATGATATTGTTGGAGTAGTCTCCTGGATGTGGGATTGAAAATTTATGGCATTATGATTGGAGGTCAATACCATGAAGGTTATGCAAACTCTTTTTAAACCATAGATTCAAATCGAGAGGGTACAAATATGATGTAAAAGGTCTCATAGAGATGTCTGTTTGTTTGAGAAATTGTGATAGTGTTGACCTATGTCTACAAATTCTGGACAAGAAAATAAACCTAGCTCATCATTCTGTTATATTTTCTTAAGATATGATTAGATTATCTAGGATATTTATATAAAATAATAACAAGTACAAAAAAATGCACAAGATATAATTGATACACAAGACACAAATATTTTCATCGGGGAAACCATAAAGGAGAAAACCCCACAAACTTCTTCAAAATAGTAAGATGATCAAAAGCAGTAATAAGAAATGTTCAACAACTATATTTCTCTCCTCCTCTGACTGTATCTCTCTCTCTCCCATGCACCTTAGAGAGTGTGTGAGGTTTGTAAAAACGAGGGAGATCTCCCTATTTATACCTTATCAAGTCACTGACCAAATATAAGAATCGATCCTACATGTCATCTCACATGGGGCCCACTTCTCCTAGAGAGACCATAATTACACATTACATGATGTTACATTGGGTACTATTGCCTCGACTTACAATGAAGGTTGTACCTCAAGGTCTAGACACAATTTAGACATCTTGTAAAGGGGTAACACAAATCCCCAATGGGGGTACAACAACATACAAGATAATATACATCAGAATATATTATGAAGTTACAAATACATCAACACTCCCTCTTAAATTGGAAGGTGTTCTCTCTCTACATAGTCATCAACACATCTAGTCAATTCTTCATCACATTAACATCATCACAGAGTCATAGATTTTTCATCATAGCTACTACCATCATCTTCTTATAATTTGATCATCATCCCATACTATTTGTCATCAGAAGTTTCTATAGTGCTAGACCTTTTTCATGTTGGATGTAGGCCTAGTCCTCTGCTAGGTCTTCATATATAGTGCCAACCCTTTTTCATATTGGATGTAGGCCTATCCCTATGCTAGGTCTTCATCATCTCTACAAGCAATCCATCAAATAGGTGCATCCTAAGACTTATTATATGCCTCTTGAAAAACCTGCAAGATCTCCTAGGACTGATTATATGCCACTACAAAACCTGAAGGAGCATCCCAGGAATTATTACATGCCTTGCAATAACTTTGTACCCTACTATTAACTCATCATCTTCATATCATTTCATCATCACATAGAGCATAGCCCAAATATAGATAACACAGCACTCACATTCACCGTCATGGTAGGACAAACCTACTACCATCCAGGAAATACTTCCAGCACTTACATCCACCCACATGGTAGGACACACCTACTACCATCTACAAAAGGCTCCAACACTTACATAATGACCATGGGATGCCTAGCCTACCACCATGTCAGAAAGGCTCTGCACGTACATCACGACCATGGGAGGCCTAACTTGCCACCATGTTAGAAAGGCTTTGTGCATCTGTGTCTTCCGGACTCATCACTTCCCTTTGGAGGGAACCTTGATCTAAATAACACCAAGCTTCTCTCTAAAGTATTCAAACTTCACTCTGGCCATTTATAGCATAGAATCACATCAGTACTGATTACATCCAAGCATAACCTATGAGCTTCACCAGGACTGATTACATTTGAGGAAAACCTACAGGAATGATTACATCTGAGCAACCTACGAGCTTCGCTAGGATTTTATGCTCAGACAACCTGTCTCACTGTCTATTCTAGAACTCATCACTCCCTATTTCAAGTGATATGGATCTATATCATAAATTGTAGCTTCACTTCTCCTCTCTACATCATACAAAAAATGCAAGTCAAATCAATCAAATCAAATACTATCTTTCAAAAGAAACATACTACCTCACAAATAGCCAAGAAAGTGGCAACATATTTTTCCTGAGCTATACTCAGCTCTAGGCAGGACTGCATCCTGTCAAACTAATAGCCCATACTAGATATCAAGTTGAAGAAGCAACCCAAGGTTTTTTTCTTCTTAGTGGAACTACCAAACTGAATCAACACAACCATGAATTTTAGTATTTTGATTCATATCATACTTGAGCCCATACTCAACTCTACCTTTAAGGTACCTCACTACATTCCTTGCAACCAGTTGATCATGTCTCAGATTCATCAGGAACTAGCTCGTTCATGAAAATCCAGTGTGTTTGATCTTCTATTTGTTAGGAACATCAATGAACAAATCGTTTGATGTTACATCATCGCATCAACCATCTATGATGAAGCATCACTCAAAAGCTTCAGGTTCGATGCCATAGGTGTGGCCATGGCCTTGCAGTCCATCATCCCGAACCTCTTCAGGATCTCCAGTGAATACTTCCCTTGTCCAAGGGAGATTCCATCCACACTCTACGACACATCCATGCCTAGAAATTAGTGCATCATACCCAAGTCCTTTGTCTCGAAATCGGAATCAAGTCTCCTTCTTGCATCTTTAATGAGTTCCTCTTTTCCTGTCAGGAACAGGTCATCGACATATAACATGAGCATCACTGGTCTTTTTCCTTCAAACTTGAATTAAAGGTTAGAATCTGCTTTACTCTCAATAAATCCTAGAGCCATTAGTAAGTTTTCCATCCTATTGTACCATGTCGAACATTGGGATATTCTGCAGTCACTCCCTCTGAAGCATAGCATCATGATTATCCCTCTGCCTTTCGTACTCTATGTATTGAAACATTCTGTAATGGAGTAATAAGTAGTTTCCTCTGCTACTGATATTCTATGTATCCATATAGGGTCACTGGACACCAAGATCCTCTATCTTGAACTTTGTTGAAAATTTCTTCTCGCACCCATCTGTGAGCTTGTCATCCTCTATAGGCTTTCATCTTCAATCTTGCAGCAAAGGTTAAGATCATCATCATTCTAGGTGATCTTCAAGCTCCTTATGTAACTATATGTTCTATCCCATGTGTGCCTTCTAAGCTCATACAAGGCCTTATTTAATTTGCACACATGAGTCTTCCTATCATGTGTCTCATCTCCCAGTGGCTAATCTACGTATACTTGACTCGTCACAAGTGCAAATGTCTCCTCGTATTCTATGCCTTCTTTCTGTGAGAAGCCTCATGCTATGAATATTGCCTTGTATCCCACTATGTTTCCATCTACTACATGTTGGATATTGTAGATCCATATGGAAGACACTATGGAATTCCTTTCAGGTCTTGACACCACATCCTAGACATCATTCTTCTTAAATTGGTATGCTTTGATCATAGTCTCCTTCCCTTTCTTCTTGTCTACTTCTTCATCGCTAGAAGGCTCTACATCAATGATGTCGCTCAATAGGGTCACATAACTAGAGTGTGTTTGAGGCTTCTTTCTTTCTTTGGAAGTATCATCATACTATTCTTCATCTTGGATTATTTATCATGCCCAAGTTGGTCTTCATCTCTTGAGGTGGATCTATCATTCTCTTTGTATTTTTCTGAAGCTCTTTCTTTCGTTATGGTGTCTCTGACCCGAGAAGCTTCGCATTCCTTTTCTGAACTATCATTACTTGTTATTCAGAATGATCTACAAGTCAAATTTAGTTGCATTATTAGAAACATGCCATAATTTCAAAAATATATTAATAGTGAAAAATATATGTCACATAACCATGCGACTATTTTAGCCAATGCTACAACATTCATCCATATCATGTATACATACAATAACTTCTAGATGCATTCTACCCCAATGTTATTAAGAGTCTGTACTACTCCTACTATTCTATCAAAGAGTTTTTAATCTAGAAAAGTAGTAATGGAATGTTGTACAACATCATTTACCCATGATGTGCAATTCGGTAGTATAAATGCAAATACTCAAACATGCATAACACATCAACTAAATATAAACAAATGCATAACCAAACAATATCATGAAATGAAAATTGAATACTTATCTTTATTTGTGGGTGGACTCCTTCTTGAACCTTCAACTTCATCATCTTCTTCATTCATACCAACATCATTTATTATCCAAATGCTAAGATGGACAAGAGGTTCTTCAAGAATTGAGTCCTTCATATTCCTCATCGCTTGAGGGATCTTATTTGAATCGTGATAGCTTGATCTTCAGTTGCTCCCATATTCTCTTCTCTTATTATGAGTCAAGCTTCTTCTTGTGTGCACCCTTCCAAGAGTCTGCTGAAGGTAATCACTTCCTTCTAGAACAGATTCCTCGAATGAATGAATTCCATGATCTTGGGAGGCCATTCAAGGTGGTTATAACAATATCTTATTCTTCTTTGATTGCGTCTTCATAGCATTGAACACTTCCTTTTTTCATCTTCAAGGATGACACATGAGGGATGATATTATCTTTAATATAATATGCAATGATTCTCTTGGCTCTAACCTTAGCCTCATATCCCTCTAGCTCTTAGAACTTCCTTACTGAAATACTGATCCAAGTGAATTTCTTCAAGGATCACGGAGGTCCTATACTTCCATACTCAGAATTTTTCAGCTTCACCAAGATTGTCATCAAGTTAGGTGTGATTAGTCATTTTGAAATGAGAACCTCAAATGTAAATAGAAAAAATTTAGATCTTACCGATTTGAGGTGTCTGTCCTCGTTCTGGAGCTGGTTGATCTAGGGTTTATCAGAGAAACCATAATTTTCAAAACTTGGAATTTCAAACTTCTAATTGGATACAAGTATGGGCCTTTTCAAGATGATTTGTCCAATGTAATCCTTTTATGAAAACAATGGAGGGAAGCTCCCAGAATAGGAAGCCCTGGTTTTCCAATTTCTTCTGCAGAAATTACTGATATTGATTCTACTGTATCTCTGAATTTGTGTATCCTTAAAGTCTAAAAATTATCACTAAGATAGACTAATATGTTTCTTTCCAGCCCCATAGGTTAGAGCACAAATGGATTCTCCAATTGATTATGTTGAGTTTCCCAAGGTGACTATTTTGGGGATTGTTCAGTATAGCGAACTTATACAGACTGCCACATGTTATTGTTTCACATTTTGGGTCTGAAAAAAGTACCACAGAAACTAAAGCCTGTTCCCTACCTGAAAAATTTTGTGAAATTTCATTTGGACCTTCCTATATTTAGATATAGAAAATATCCTTAGGTCACCTGTTTATGACTGTATTCTGTAGGAGGCTAGAACCCTATTTGGAGGAACTATATTTCCTGAGATATAGTGAATCTAAGGCTGAAATGTTTACACAATGTACAACACGAGATTATATTTTTCCTGTAAAAGTGTCATCTTTTGCAACTTCTGTAATCTCATGTTATAGTGAAAGTTCTAGGATTACTAAATTCAGTCTTCTAGGGTTTTCAAGCATGAAACCCTAATTTCCATTGGCTTCCATTGCAGCTATATTTCGGTTGTACCATGAAACTTATTTTATTTAGAAACTAATACCACCAATAGATGCACCGTAGTGAGGCAAGTTAGCCTATCCCTCATTACTTGACGATCTGTGGAGAGAACACCTTCGACTAGGAAGCCCTATTTCCCGCAATTGCACAATGCCTTCTTTCAAGGAGGCTCTGATACCATGTTATATTTTGTTAATATCTTATTAGGGTGATTCCATGAAGATGGGTAACACTTTTTGGTCAAATTTGGCGATGAAAACCTAATTTTTTATTCATGTGCTAGATAGAAGCCCTGAAAACGCATATATGCCATGTGAATTTTGACTTGTAGTAAAAAAACAAATTGTAGAATATTATGTTGGCTTCATAGTGATATTTTTTTAAAAATATTCCGATGTCATTTAATGTGTGAATTTTTGCATTTAATGAACTGTGTGACCTTAAAAATTTGAAGAAGCTAATAAGTGGCTCGTGTCCATGTAGAGTAATCCAATCTTGCATTAATAATTTAAAAAAAATAAATATATGAGCATGATCTACATAAAATGCAGTGTGATGTGCATATTTTTTCGTTAATTTTTTTCGCATTATACAATTATTTATTATTTTTCGAAAGTGACCACATTCGATTTCAGCATCGTTTTAAACACATATTTGTCCACATAAAGGAATTTTTTCTATTTTTTCAAAAATTGAAAAACCAAAGATACCCTTTTGAAGAGGACATGTCGATATGTGATGTGTGCATTTTTAAGAATTTTTTGGCTGTGTATTTTTAACTCTGCAGATTTTTCTTTGAGCTGCTTCGAAGTTGCAGTGTGGTTTTCTAAGTATAAGTTTTAGAAGTAATTAAAAAATAAATATCATATGAATGCCAAAATGCGTGTATGATACGTCAATGGATAGAGGATTAGTTGGTGAATCTATCGGTATCAACTCCGCTCAGTTATGTGCTAGGAATGGTAGGGTTTACACCTCTGCAAGGCACAGGAAATTTTCCATTTGTTTGAATGAGGGCTAAGTCTATTTTTTTAAGCCCTCGACCGAGGGTTTGTAAATCCTGCAATACCTCGGTCGAGGGCTTGATAAAACCTCGGTCGAGATATTAAGACCTCGGTCGAGGGCTTAACAAGCCCTCGACCGAGGTGCGTTTTTCTGTTTTTGCCGAAATGCGCTTGCCAAAAAGTGTTACCCAGGTCCGTGGATTCACCCATTAGATTATCTAGTATATTTATATAAAAGAATAACAACTACAAAAAAATGCATAAGATATAAAAGATACACAAGACACAAATATTTTCATCGGGGAAACCATAAAGGTGAAAACCCCGCAAACTTATTCAGAATAGTAATATTATCAAAGTAGTAATAAGAAATGTTCATTATCTATCTTTCTCCCCTCCTCTGAATATCTCTCTCTCATGTGCCTTAGAGAGTGTTTGAGGTGTGTATAAATGAGGGAGAGCACCTCCCTATTTATACCCTTCAAGTCACTGACCTAATATAATACTCAAGCCTACATGTCATCTCACATGGGGCCCACTTATCCTATAGAGACCACAATTACATATTACATGATGTTACACTAGGGATTGTTGCCTCGACTTACAACGGAGGTTGTACCTCAAGGTCTAGACACAATTTAGACATCCCATAAAGGGGTAACACACATTCCAAATGGGGTTACAACAACATACAAGATAATATACATCCGAATATATTCCAAAGTTACAAATACATAAACACGCTCCACAACTATTGAGGAGGATTGGATCTGTTACATGGATGGTTGAGATTAAGTCTGGTGGTGAATCCTTCTATCAAATACCTTGAGAACTGGTTAGATTTGGAAATTATTTAGCCTTAGCTATGAAAATAGAACCTCACCAATGGTAAATAAATATTTTTAATATCTTTTATGCATGTTGAGTAGAATTTATTTATTTCCTGCACCAAGATTTGGTCTCATGAAAAAACAATACTCAAGGAAAATAGAAACAATTACTTGACGAGGAGAGTCCGCATTGAGGATTTTCCACCTTTTTTTGGTCGACAAAGGAGAGCCACTTTATGAAGGGCCTAGGAATCCATGGTAAAGGGGATATTCAAGTCCTCATCCATTACTTTAGCATCATCCTTAGTCAATAAAGAAGGGAAATTTTCATCATCCTTAGATCAACAAATTGTTCAATTGAAAAAAAAACTAGTTGATTCAATGCTTAAATGCAATCGTCATTCTTAATGAAAGAGACTATGAGCATAGGATATCAATGTTTCTAAGAAAAAATTCATATGCGTCTTTGTGTATTTGTTAATAAAAAAAATTTACTTACAAAAAACACAGAAATCACAAATCTTGGGAGTTTTAAGTAACCTTCGAGTTCCATTGCTTTGCAAAATTGCCTTAATAGTCTCTAAGAGAATATAAAGTTCTAAGTCTTTCAGTTCAAGGAAAGAATCCATTCCTTGACCCATTCATTAGGTGACACATAAACACACATCCATGACCTCAATTTCCTCTGCTCTAACAAACTTGTGTGTTCCCATCTAAGTAGTAGCACAAGAAGTTCTCTGACTGCACGAAAATAGGGGGTTTGATTGGTTCGAAGCAATGCATTTGAAATTTTAGCCTGAACCTATCCCTCTTTTGGTCGAAAGGGATATCATTATTTGAAGATCCTTAGGGTGCAATCCCATTAGGTCTTGAATGGGGAAGGGATCCTATTGGTCTATGTTGGTGTGGATACGAAAAATGATTTTCCCTAGTTGAACCTTGTAACTGAACTGTGAGTTAGGGGCGACTAGCCACTCCTACAGCACTTGAAATCATTGTAAAACACTCGACACTGAAATCATTTTTCAACCTATAAATGTTTTCAGCAACGGTGCATACAATTTCAAAATCCTATTAGGGCTAATCCAGTAAAACCTTGTTTTTTGAGGTTGCCCAGATTTGAACCAGTTACGATCAATAGGTAAATAAGCCCCTATTTTTCGAGGTTTCCTAAGATGGAACCTGTGATGTGAAGAGATAGAAAATTTCTGACAAATATTCTTCGTCAAACATTTAGCAGTGAGATTTTTTTTTCAAGATGAAATCGGCTTCCATTTTGATGAGAGGAGTTTCATTACGAAGTTTTAAAAACTGTAATATAATTTAGTTGCATAAAATATTCTTCATATATTAATTCTTCAAAATAAATATTAAAATACAATAACACTCAAAATAAATATTGAAAAACAATACACTCAAATATTTTACAAATAGAAAAAACACATTAAACATTTTTCTATACATAGCTTTCTTCCATTAAATCTAGTTTAGTATATATTTTATAAAATTAATAGCCAACATAATGGAAGATTTTATTTTGCTAAATTCCTATGACATTAATGAGTTTGTTAAATGCATATGAAATGGTAAATAATACATTTTCAAGATTGTTATGATAAATGACAATCATGATAATAGTTAAGAGTTCTCGTCCATCATTGGTTACCATTAAGCATGCATCTAGATTTTCAATATCTTATTGAATCCAGTTGTGAAAAAAAAGATAGAAATACATGGATTATTAATAGGATTGTCATTGCATATTTTATAGACTTTATAGTATATTTTAGTCTATATGATGCTTCGACAATTTAATATATGATTTTTTGTATCTAATATCCTGGTCTACATTGGACAATATATTTATTTGATGCATCTATGCTCAAACTATATGAGGGATCCTATGGACTATTTGTATCTAACTATAAGTTTGAGTAGACATACATATAATTTTATTAATATAAAGTATGTATTTTTCGGTTGTGAAAAAAAATGACAATAATGAGTTTGTGGGAATCAAGGTGTCTTGCAGTAGCTTGAGAGGATCTTCCAGCTCTCCAACCTTTCCTGGAAAAAAAACAAGAAAAAAATCTCAGCAAACATATAATATTAACTGAGATCATTACATGCAATCTAATACTAAGGGAATTGAAGTTTGAACTAGTGACCCACAGTATTTCAATTGGCCATGCATAAAGATTCAAACACAATAGCTAATATGTAGAATAAACGGTCTCAAAACCACAAACCTTAGGACAAAATTTAACAAAAACTAAGTTGGATCTGTAAAAAGGGTGCTCATAGAAATGAAAAGAATATGGATTAAAGGGGTAGAATAAAAATGACCTTGGTATTGAGTAATGTCTCCAACTGCGGATCAATGCATTTCAAAGAATTCAATACACAATTCTTCCATAGGTCTACATTTCATTCGATTACGTCTAGTTGCTCGCAGCTCTCCGCTACATGTTTTAAATTCTCTACTATTTGATGCATGTTTGCACCTAGATGAGGGATAGAACCACTACAGGGAAAGGAGGAATTCATTGGTTCTTGTGTTAACATTAACATTGTTGTTGGTGTGGTGATTGAACCCCCATTGGTATCATGTGTAAAATTTTGACATCAAGTCAAAGTAGTTTTTAGCATCAATCCAATTATAAATTATTATTTAATCATTGATTAATTAATCATAATTATTATTTATAAATATTACTTATTAACTATTAATTTTTTATTGTTAATTATTAAATATACCTCTAGTTGTTTCACTAGGTGGTTTTCTTAATTAAGTGGCAGATTGACCTTGATAACATCGGTGTTAGAGGTTATACTTGTATATTGACACTCCTTAACTTTACATCCATATTGATTAGGACATTAATTGGGATTCTAATTAGCATCCTAAATAGCACCAACTTTTAAAAAGGGACACACATAACGCCACTAAAAGCGCTATCGCGTGGCAAAGCATCCACTTTGTCCAAAAAATGATGAAAATACACTAAAAGTGATAGTGGACACTAAAAAGGAAGCTAAAACACATGCTAATCACAGGGTTTTGTTATAGTGATAGCCCATACTATAGCCTTCTCTCACATAGTACTCTCACTTTATATAAATAATAATGTTGTTTCCAATATCCTTGTAGTACTCCTACTATCCTGGTACAAAGTACCTTAGTGCTTGCACTCTATGTCCATAGATATTTTCCAACCATGACTGGACTCAGTTCTGATAATCTCGAAGAAGATGTTAGTGGTGTGGATTCTCATCCACCGTCTATGTTTGTGATCATTACAATTACCTTTCTTATCTTTTTATAGCAAATTCAGATATTTAACTTTTATGTTAAGATATACATTTCTGAACATTTCATCCATATCATCCCATATAGGGAGGCTTAGTATTTTTTCTTCGCTAGCATTATCATCAAGCTATCATCAATTCTCTATTCACAACATAAATGCAATCATGTAAGTGATCAAATCATGATGAGTATATCAATAAATGTCATAAGAATTCTAGTAAACATGTAATGATAACAATCTATCATCATGAATGCATTCATCCACCTTTACATGATTTTGTTTGTTCATAGGAACATCACATCAAAACATAACCTTTATCAATTTAGAGGCACATACTATATCAAACAATGAGCCTACGTCTATATAGGTGCACATATATAATTCCTTATTAAGTGCATGCATGAAGGGACAATGCTCGCAATGTACCTCACATAAAACATATGCATATGCATTCAATACTTGAGAAAGGGACAACCCTTAAATCTAGGCCCTACTTGAACTTCCATAAATAATTAGTATAAAATATATGTGCAATAGTAGTGAATCACATTAAAAAAAAATCAAGGAAAGAGGAACCCTTCAAGAGAGATCTCCCTATAACTATTCTACTCATGTACTCATTATATTATGCTCAATTATCCTAATAGGAAAAAGGAATATTTCAATTATACCTTGTCACAACCTATTTCCATTCTTACCCACAAAAATCCAAAGAGCATAATCAAACCAAGCAATGTCCTACAACCATTCCTTATGAACTTTCATTGTAAAAATGGAATAAAACTAGGAAAGGAGTATTATACCAAGTATGAGAAGATGATTATTCTTCATGTAAGGAGAATATACCTCTTAAAATATTATAACACCTCCTACAAACAGATAAGATCATTTTACTTATGATTTTACCTTACCATTAACCCATGTAAAGGCCCAATGTTGCAACTGTGTGCTATAATACCATGTTGGCGTTGAACTCTCTTCGACCTAGGTTCAGTCCCTCCTTGGTGCGTAACTAAGCCCAAGATATTGGCCCAACGTAGCAAGGATCAGACGGTAGCTGTAACACCCCGGTTTTGACCCTGAATGCATTAAATGTATATGATGTATATATTGTAATTAATCATGGTGTGGAGCTAAAGGCAAAATCCCCACCATTGATTTATCGCTGTATGTTCTGGTGATTAAAATCAATGCTGATGGTATTTTTTTCTAGCTAGGCACATTATAATTATGGACACCATGTACATATGCAATTTAATTAAAATACACACAACCAGCTATGTCAATGCAACAATAATGAGATGAGGGAATGATTCCTAAGGATAGGGGGGGGATATTCAACCTTTGGGGCTAATGGGGAAAATCCAAATGTCAGCAAAAGAACCCAAGAGAGTGGGAAACTACTTTCCTTGTCTTATTCACCAACCAATTTAATTCCCATGGGTTAGTTGGGAAGTTATTGCCTTGTGGAAATGTATGCATGGAAAGCTGTTAGTTCTAGCAGAGTTGTCCGTTGTTGACCTCACGCATGCCCAAAGAAGGGGGGATCACATTTCAGTCCTTCACTTGGGAAGAAAACCCATTCCACATTCATGCAGGGGATTTGGCCAGAGGTATTTGAAAAGGGAGTCGTAGCTCACTACTCATGCAGGATAAATTCCTTATGTCCTCACGTGTAGGCAGACAATTGTCGGATGCACTCACCTGGTGGAGATTAATCCTATTTGTGATTGTTGTGTGTTCCCCCTCATGATGGAAGTCATTCCCTGCAATTTATTCAAGCAGGAACTTGTTTTTTGGTGAAACCAGGGAGTGGGAGAAGAGACCCATGATTTTATGAGGGTGTTGAGTCTATTTTGGCCACCTTAGGGCCAAAACATCCCTGTGGATCAAATTGTTGTTAGGGGTTGTTCTCACCCTTCTTGGAGATTAGTTTTTGTTTCCCAACTATTTTCCTCAACCCAGTATTGTGTAACTTGCAGTGTATTCCCCTGTTGTATGGATTTGATCTTTTTTTGGAGTGGAAATGGGGTCTAAGCTAGATTGATAAACCTAGTGGAAGAAGTAACCTCAAAGACAAATCTAGAGGGTTGGCTTTCTTCTCTGGACACCCTAAATAGCACTCAAAGGGAAGGTATGGCCTGTGGGACTATGTAGCAGAGAAGGGGATGCTTCCTTGTGTTAGGTGTGTGGATGTTTTAGAAGTCAGGATAGATCTAGTGCAAGTGTCAATGGCTCTAATTGAGCTCACTATCTTAGCAATCAGCCTTTCAGCTCCTTCATAGCCTAAAAAACCCAACTTTGTTGGCTTGGATGGGTTTGTGTACCTTGTCTATGTGTGAGCCTGCCAGTGTTCCCCTTATTCCTTTTGGAAATCATGCCCAGCTAGGGGGTGGTAGTGTTGCTGAGAGATTGATGAGCACATTTCTCTATGGTTGGGTGGAACGTTGCAGCGACGTAGCTGGTTGCGATACAAGATTCTACTAAGGTAACTATCTCTTGTGTTCAAATACTTGCAATTGTGTTTTGTTCTATAACTCAAATGAACCAGTTAAATGTTGTGAATGAATGAATTTCTTTCGTTGTTTAATGAATTAGACATATACATATTATTTTAAATTCATTTCATTTTATATTGTGTTCATGGGGCTTAGTTTTCCCATATTAGCTATCATCTATGTCATGGAAACATCCTCTCCGCTGAGTAGAGGGGTGGGGACATGATAGTGTTGTATCAGAGCTACCCTAGTTGCAATGTTGGGACTCGATGGATCAAGGAGAGAAACTGAAAGAGGGTAGAATTACCTCTGTGGTTAGCAGGAAAAAGAAACATAGATAGAAAAAATTTCTAATTTTTTTTTAAGTATGGGCATGTCGACTAGGATGTCAAGAAGCGAGCTGATTCAATGGTTGTGTTGGCATGAAGGACCCAATGGGATAGCAAGCCGCACTAGAAACTAGGTTTCTAGGAATGCACCGATGACGTCGGCGAGAAGTGATGAAGAGAGCCGCAGTGATGACTAGATCTCAAAAAGGGAGCTGCAACAACGGTGGTCTTCCCTCCTTTCTGCGGACACAGTGGACAGAAACCAAAGATATTTCTATGATAGTGGAGATTTCAGAAAAAAGAAAAGGAATAATGAGGCACAATGACAGTGGAAATAAAAGGAAGAAAGAGCCAACAAAGCGTCGGAAAGAAAAGGAAGAATGAGCCACAATAGCAACAGAAAGAAAAGGAAGAAAGAACCGACGAAGCGGCAGAAAGAAAAGGAAGAATCAGCTGCAACAGTGGTGAAAGGGAGACGAACATGGATCCGTGATGGTGGTAGAAAGAAAGGAAAAATGGAGCTGCAACGCGAAGGTGAATACTTCTCCGATGTGGCAGACGAAAGTCAAGAATTTTTCCGCAACGGCAGAAGGTCCGCAACGGGTGAAAATCGAAAAGCTATTCCGCCGTAGTAGGTGAAAGTTGAAAATATTTCCAACATAGTGGAAGGAGACATCAGAAGGAATCGGGAAGAGTTGGTCGATGTACATCGGGAAGAATTGGGAAATGGAGCCAACATATTGGAGGAAAATGAATTTTTTGCTGAAATAGGTATTTTTAGCAGGTTTTTCAATGGGATTTCATGGGCCAGAAAGATGGAAAAATGGCAGTGATTTTGTGCACCAGATTGTGCAAAATTGAAGGATTTACAAAAAAAAATGAGGGTGAAAGCCACAAGGGGATAATCCCCCTTGACCCCCATCGTCCCCTTCAAACGGTTGTTGTTGTGAAAGAAAAGTATGTTTTTGAGAAAGATGTCAAGATGAGATTTTTCTAGATGAAGGTAAGTAATTATGAATTCATGTGAATTTTATGCAGCTAACAAATTTTTTTTATTAACACATTTTGCAGAATTATAGTCACCTTCAAGGAGCAACATTCCACATAGTAAAGATTGGAAAAGTTGGGTTGTAGTTTTTCCATGAGAACCTACGACATGTATGATGATGCACAAAACCACGATGAGTATGAGGAAGATGTTTATGGGGGGAAATGTTCGATTTTGAAATGTTGAGACATAGTCTAATGGGAGAAGATTTCAAGATACTCCCCCAGATTTTGAAGCCACCATGAGAAACCTAAGGGTGGAGATGCAAAGTTATAGGTTAGATAATGAAAGATTGGTTAAGGCTCAAGAGGAGTAGAATCAATTGAATGCATCCATGCTGCAAAGTTTGACAGACATCCAGAGGCGTATGAACTTTGGGTATCGGATAGTAAGACCCGAAGGTAGTAAGAGCGGCACTAGAAGAAGGAAAAAATCTCCTGGTGAGTCATCCGAATCTGATGGATCCACTAGGGACTCAAGCTCTCCATCTCATGAGAATGAGAGGAAGAGGTGTTACAAGAACCTTTCACGTGATGAAATTAAGAAGGAAAGGCCTCCTACCTTTAATGGTGAGATAAAGAATGGTTAAGAAGTTGAAACTTGGCTTGTTGGGATGAGAAAATATTTCCAATTCCAAGACTACTCTGGATATATGAAGGCTACGGTATCCATATTCAATTTTACTGGAAGAGAATCCATATGGTGGGAGAACTTCAAGAAAGTGAAAAAGATTAATGAAAGGTAGATTTTGTGGAAGCATTTCTAGAAGTATTTCAAGCAGAAGTACCTCTATGACAGGTACTATGATGATAAGATCAAAGAGTTCCATGAGCTAAGATTGGGACAACAAACTATGGAAGAGTATGCAAACAAGTTCTTGGAACTTTTGAGGTATGTCAGGTACATCAAAGATTAAAAAGTGAAGATCCAGTGTTTCCTAAGTGGATTGCCTCAATCTTACAAAGAAAGAATTGAGTTTTATGAGCCTAGAACTCTGGAAGAAGCAATAAGGAAAGCTAAGTATTTATATGAGAAAAGTAAAGGTAAGACCGATTATCATAATACATGGAAGGACAAGAAGAATGAGAATTATGACCAAAGAAAGAAAGGTTTCAAACATTCTAACTTTAGGAATCAGGAAAAGCAACCATCCCAAGTTGAGAAGTAGCCAGCCATAGTGGTGGGAAAAAATCCCAGAGAACCATAGAAGAACAGAGGACCACTCCAATGTTGAAAATTAGGAGGACCCCATATGTGCAGGAATTGTCAACTTGAGAATGAAAATGAAAGGCCAACTTACAACATTCAAGACGCAGAAATAGTGGGTCAAGCAGCAAGGGTTGTCCCTAGGATCTATGCAGCATTGGAGGACCGCCAGGAAGATCACCAGTCAACCATGGTTGAAGTTGCAGGTAAGATTGTCGAGCAATATGTTTCTATTTTGATTGACCCTAGTTCTACTCACAGTTACATTACTCCTAGAGTAGTGGATATTTGTGCTTTTAAGAAATTAAAGCATAGAAAACCTTGGTTAGTTCAACTAGCCACTGAGACTAAGATAAAGGTTAGTGAAGTGGTTAAGAATTGTTTGTTGATCATGAATGGATTGGTCACTTATGTAGAATTGAATGTTCTACCACTTGGGTCCTGTGATGTTCTCATCGGAATGGATTGGTTAGAAGCTCATAGGGTAAATATTGATTGTTATAATAAGACTTTTGAATGCATGGATGAATAAGGGAACCCAAGAGTTGTGAAAGGAATTCCAAAGGTGATTTCTGTGAGGCAGATTTCAGCAATGTAGTTAAAGAATTTTTGTAGGAAAGGCTTTCAGTTGTATGCAGGTGAGCTCATATTGTGGAGGCAAAAGAGAATGAAACTACTATGTTGGAGGACTTTCATGTGTTTGAAATTGTGCCAAGAGCAGCACCAGTTTTCAAGACACCCTACAGGATGAGTACACCAGAAACACTAGAGTTGAAGATGCAACCGCAAGATTTTTTGGAGAAGAAGTATATCAGGCCAAGTGTGTCTCCTTGGGGAGCACCAGTTTTGTTTGTGAAGAAGAAAGATGGTACACTCAAGTTGTGTATTGATTACAAACAGTTGAACAAAGTCACCTTAAAGAAAAAATATCATTTTCCTAGGATTGATGACATCTTTGATCAAATGAGAGGAGCATAAGTAGTTTCCAATATTGACTTAAGATCTAGTTACGATTAGGTAAGAATAAAGGATGAATACATTCATAAGATATCCTTCAGAACAAGGTATGGACATTATGAGTTTGTAGTGGTACGATTTGGCCTCACAAATCCATTAGCTACATTTATGTTCTTTATGAATAGTGTCTTCAGCAGGTATTTGGACAAGTTTGTTCTTGTTTTCCTTGATGGCATTCTTATTTATTCTAAGAATGAGGACAAACATGAAGAGCATCTGAGATTGAAATTGCAATTACTTGGTTGACATTATCTTAGATGATGGCATATCTATAGACCCAAAGAAGATTGAAGCCTTTATGAATTGGCCTAATCCTAGAAATGTGACAGATGTAAGATCTTTTATGGGTCTTGCAGGATACTATCGGAGCTTCATTGAAGGATTCTCCAAGGTTGCACATCTAGTCACTTCTTTGAAAAAGAAGGGAATAAAGTTTGAATGGAAACCGAGGTGTGAAGAAAGATTCAAGTAGTTGAAGAACCTTCTCACAAGTGCTCCAGTCTTGAATATTGCATACCCAAAAAAAGATTTTGTGGTGTGTACTGATGCATGCGGACAAGGGCTTGGAGGAGTCCTTATGCAAGACAACCACGTGATATGTTATGAATCTAGAAAGATGAAGGAGCGTGAGAAGAACTATGCTAATCATGACCTAGAACTTGCAGGCATAGTACATTCTCTCAAGATGTGGAGGCATTACTTAATGGGCAGAATATTTGAACTAAAGACAGACCATTGTGGTCTAAAGTATTTGTTTGATCGGCCCACATTAAATGCTAGGCAAGATGGATGGATGGAATTTTTACGTGATTTTGATTTCGAAATCAAGCACATAAATGGAAAAGAGAATAAGGTAGTTGATGCACTTAGCAGGAAGGTGCAGGAAATGCATGTGGAATCTCTTATTATTTTCCAATAATTTTTGAGACAGCAAATTGTTAATCATACTGCCGGAGATGAATTGTATGAGTAGGTAAAAGACAATATGCAGTAGGAAAGTCTTGAGAAGAGTTATGAGGGATATAAATTGGAAGAAGATGGACTTCTTACTTATAAGAATAGAGTCTATATTCCAAATGTAGCAGATATAAGGAGAATGGTTATGGATGAGATCCACCAGGCTCCGTATTCTGGTCACTTCAGATATCAGAAGATGATTGCTACAACTAGAAAGCAGTATTTTTCTCCATGAATGAAAAAGGATATGTCCAAGTACATTTCAAGGTGCATGAAATGTCAGCAGGTAAAGGTTGGGCATCAACACCTATCAATTTTGTTGCAACCTTTGCCAGTTCTAGAATGAAAATGGGAATTTATTTCCATGGATTTTATTACAAGATTGCTAATGACATGGAGAAAACATGATTCCATCATGGTTGTGGTGGAAAAGTTGACAAAGGCAAAACATTTCATACCGGTTAAGTCTACACATAAGAATGATGACATTGCAAATATCTTCATGAAGTAGATTTTCAAATTGCATGGATTTCCTAATGCAATAGTCTCTGACAGAGATGTCAAGTTCACTTCCAATTTTTGGAAGGGTTTGTTTGTAGATTTGGGTACGAAGTTGAAATTCAACACTACCTACCATCCTCAAACTGATGGGCAGATAGAGAGAGTGATCATGTGCTTGATGAAATGCTTCACAATTATGTGATGGGCAAACCAACCAAGTGGCAAGATTACTTACACTTTGTAGAGTTTTCTTTTAACAATGGATAGCAAGCATCCTCGGGGATGAGTCCATATGAAGCTTTGTATGGTAGGAGGTGTAGGACCCTAGTGACCTGGGATAAGCCAGTGAACATGGTTGTTCTTGGGATAGAATTACTCAAGGAAATGGAGCAAGAGGTTGTAAAGACTAGGAAGAATCTGAAAGTAGCCCAGGATAGACAGAAAAGCTATGCGAATAAGCATAGGGTGAAAAGAGAGTTCAGTGTTGGGGATCATGTTTACCTCAGAGTGAGGGAAAATAAGAGTTCCTTGAAGCTTGGAAGTTGTGCCAAGCTATCACCTAGATATTATGGGCCATTTGAAGTGCTCAAAAGAATAGGACCAATTGCATATAGAATTACATTGCCTGCTAGCACTAGAGATCATAATGTTTTTCATGTTTCTTTGCTTAAGAAATATGTACATGATCCTAACCATATGATAAATTGGGATGTGATTCAGGTGGAAACCAAGGGAGAGTTCCAAAATGAGCTAATGCAAATCATCGACAGGAAGGTCACAATGCTCTGAAACTGGGCCATGGGGCAGGTAAAGGTGCAATCGGAGAACTACGGTCCTAAAGAGGCTACGTGGGAGTTGGAGGATGCCATGCAATTGGAACATCCATTTTTGTTCAATTCCGCGGAGCACTGAGGCGATGCCAGTGTAGCATTTTTATTTAATTTTGTAAAGCACTGAGGACAGTGCTATTGAAGGGGGAGGGGAATTAAACACCTCGGTTTTGACCCCAGCTGCATTAAATGTATATGATGCATATATTGTAATTAATCGTGCTATGGAGCTAAAGGAAAAAGACACACCATTGATTTATCGTTTTATGTTTCGGTGATTAAAATCGATGCCGGTGGTATTTTGTGCTAGCCGTGCACATTATAATTATGGACACCATGTAGATATGCAATTTAATTAAAATACCCACAACCAACGATGTCAATGCAATAATAATGAGATGGGGGAATTATTCCTAAGGATAGCAGTGGGGGGATATTCAACCTTTGGGGCCAATGGGGAAAATCCAAATGTTAGCAAAAGAACCCAAGAGAGTGGGAAACTAATTTCCTTTTCTTATTCACCAACCAATTTGATTCCCATGGGTTAGTTGGGAAGTTATTTCCTTGGGAAAACGTATGCATGGGAATCCATTAGTTCTGGAAGAATTTCCAGTACTTGACCTCACGCATGCCCAAACAAGGTGGGGGGGTCGCATTTCAATCCCTCACGTGGGCATAAAACCCATTCCACATTCACGTAGGGGAGTTGACCAGAGGTAGTCACAGAGGGAGTCGTAACTCACTACTCACGCAGGAGAAATTCCTTATGTGCTTAAGCGCAGGAAGACAATTTTTGGATGCACTCACATGGTGGATATTAATCCTACTGGAGGTTTCTATGTGTTCCCCATCATGAGGGAAATCGTTCCCTACAATTTCTTCAAGCAGGAACTCATTTTTTGGTGAACCCAGGGAGTGGGAGAAGAGACCCACAATTTCTTGAGGGTGTTGAGTCCGTTTTGGCCATGTTAGTGCCAAAATGCCCCTAGGAAATCAAATATGTTGTTTTGGGTGTTGTTGAGTCCATTTTGGCCACATTATGGCCAAAACGTCCCTGGGGATTGAATTGTTGTTAGGGGTTGTTCTCACCCTTCCTAGAGATTTGTCTTTGTTTCTCAACTATTTTTCTCAACCTAGTATTGTGTAACTTCCGGTGTATTTCTCTGTTGTATGGATTTGAGGTGTTTTTGGAGTCGAAATGGGGTCTGAGCTATCTTGATAAACCTAGTGGAAGAAGGAACCTCATAGATAGAGATAGAGGTCTAGATTTCTTCTTTGCACACTCTGAATAGAACTGGAAGGGAAGGCATGGCCCGAGGGACTGCATAGCAGAGAAGGGGATGCTTCCTTGTGTTTGGTGTGTGGATGTTTTAGAAATCATGCTAGATCTGGTGTAGGTGTCCATGGCTCTAATTGATCTCACTAGCTTAGCAGTCATCCTTTCAGCTCTTTCATATCCTGATAAACCCAACTTTGTTAGCTTGGATGAGTTTTTTGTATCCTTGGCTATGTGTGAGCTTAATAGTGTTCCCCTTATTCCTTGTGGAAATCATTCCCAACTCAGGGGTGGCAATGTTGCTGAGAGATTGACGAGCAGACTGGCCTATGGTTGGGTGGAACATTTTGGCGACGTAGTTGGTTGTGAGATAAGATTCTACTAAGATAATTATCTCTTATGTTTAAATCCTTGCAACAGTGTTTTGTTATATAACTCAGATGAACCTATTAAATGTTGTGAATGAATGAATTTCTTTCCTTGTTTAATGATTTAGACATCTACATATGTATTTTAAATTCATTGCATTTTATGTTGTGTTCATGGGGCTTAGTTTTCCTAGATTAGCTAGCAGCTATGTCATGGTCACATCCTCTCCGTCGATTAGAGGGTTGGGGATGTGACAAAAACACCTACGATGCAAATGCAGTCTCACACGATATATATTTCTATTAGTAACTCTCAGAACCAGGTTTCTGTAGTTGGGAGAGGGATTTCTGCTCCTTTGGTATACTACCAAATTTATTGACAGAGGATGATGGGTGGGGTATTTATACTTATTACACATAGTTAAGATTTGATACAACTCATCCTTCAATAAGTATTATAACAACAAACCCGATGTAGCATAAGAAAATTCAAGAATAACAATGTGAAAAATACATATAAACTCATTCATAAGCAATTACATAAACACATATTCACAAAACATATATATGCAACTCAATCACATTCATCATTCACACATTTGACACAGTATCTGATGTGGAAACCCATATGGGAAAAATGACAAAGGTGCTTTTCATCTGGAATATGAAATATATTGCACCCTTTCGTCTGCACACTAAGCTACAAACTCGGTTCTAGATATCTCTTTCTTATCTATAAGGACTTCTCTCTCCTCTCATGCTCTCTGGTCTTTTGTCACTATTATTTCTCTACTAAACTCTACTCAATGATCTGCACACATCTTGGATCAACTCAACTTCCTATATGACTTTACTATGAATACGCACATAGCCTGGATCAACTCAACCTCTTCTACACTCTCACGCACTTCACCTGCAAGGTCTTCAACTCCTCTCTATGACTCAACACACAAACATATAATACAACCTGAGCCTAAAATGACTAGATACCACAGAGGATAAATAGGATATATATTGGGTTCCTCCTTTTATATAATCTTACATGTCGCTTTCATCCTACTTCATACAGTTATCCAATAGGATGACTTTTTTATTTTATCGACAAATGTCAGTATGCACTAACAACCCGACTTACAAAGATTTTTTCATATGTGCGGCTTCCATCGACTCTAGTTGTCCTCGTACCCATGATGTTTCTAAACAATTTATTTCTATTCATTTCATCCCTACACATATTATGACATGGTTAACTTTTTTGCATCCTTCCTTGTCACAACATTTCCTTCTGTCGATGTTTCTCTTCTGTCGCGGACTCTCTTATGTCACAAACTCTCTTCTATCATGAACTCTCTTCTTCTCTTGTCGCAGGTTCCTATTCATTTGCTTCTTTCCTTATCTATTTCTTCTTTGTCTACTTCAGCTCCTCCTCTATCATATATTCCTTCATTTCTACTTCTTCTGCATTTTCCTCCTTACTTCCTCGACTACTTCTGTCGCAACTCATTTTCCCTTCTTTTCCTTCTTCTATTATTCCTTCTCTACTTCTGTCACGAATCCTTTTACTTATTATGACCCGACTCTTTTCATACTTGGGAAGAATTCTAACTGAATTATACCTATATTTCCCTAGGCCCAGCAGGTCCCCAACACTCACATGTGGCTCATCCCAATCCATGCAAATCTTATTCTTCCATTCCTTGACTTGTGTCTGTTGTTGACTTTCACATACCTTAGGGTTAAGCGCAGCAGAAATATTAAATATGCTAGGTGTGTTCCTTGGGGGAAAGTATCAATTCAAGTACTGTCACTTGATATTGACTCCTCCATTTAGGACAAACTCCTAACGAATCCAAGGGGAGTGGTCCCTAAGAAAGTTATATTTTGGTTGGTAATGACGAAATCAAGTTGTTTTTAGGACTTTTTTGGTAAATAATTCTGTTGTAAGACTAATGAAAAATTGTTTAAACATTCAAGAGAATGTAACATGAGAATATAAATATTAATATGGACAAAAATGATAATCATATGAAAATAATATTGTTGTGTACTCAGATCAGTGCCAAATGGAGTAAAAAATGTTACTGAAACGGAAATGTTTTGCAATGTGTCTTGGTCAGTTTTATTATTAAGGATGAGTTTATTTAAGGGAAGGGGGATTATAGATATATTTTTTAATTACTAAGAATATATCCATAGAGATGACAAAATTGGTTCATCACTCGAAAATGTGGGTTAAATCTGAGTCCCTGGAAAGGTGTTCAACACTACACCAAAAAGGGTGTAGCCTAACTGTATCTCGATGTCACTACTCAATAGTTCCCGCTTCCTTTGAGAAATTTTCCAAATAATTTGAAAATGCATTGTGTTGTATTTTCACAATGTTTCAAAGGTTTTTTATTTTATTACTGTGAATTAATTATTTATATGTGAAGAATTGATCAGTGCACATTCCTGCTTTTGACTATCCCAAAGCTCAATTCGAACCTGCAATGGGAAAGAGAATACGCCATAATGGAAAAATGTTTGTTCCAATTATATGCTGAATCAAAAATATTGTGGCCACAAATAACAACTAAATCCAAAAATAATCCACAAGCTGTGTGTCACTTTCTGATCATCCACCAATAATCGATAAGAAGCCTTTGGTTGGTGGAGAAAGCATACTTCATGGCAACGAACAAGGGAACAAAATTATTTAAACAAATTTAAAGATGGACATGAAAATAAATTATTAACTAATACATTCTTCAAAGAAAGTGGATTGTGTGCATGTTATTGTTAGAAAAAATCAAGCGACAAACGAGACGCTACCAATCCCCCCAGGGGGAATGAAGTGTGGACGTTGTGTATCCCACTTTATTTCTTTATTAATTATGATTAAAATATCATAAAAATGAAAATATTCCATATACCCTATAAAATAGGTCTAAATGCTTATACAACTTTATGGAATGAAGGGGAATGGAGTAAAGGGGGAAACTATGGGTTTTTGATGTCCTAGAAGACCCAAAACTCGAATTTTGAGCAGAGGTTCCTACTGTTTTTATTTGGAACTGCTAAAACCTAGAAATTTCATTTATTAGAATATGATGGAATGAATGAATAAAATATAAAAACTAAAACTAATTTCAGCACTTGCAAAATATTGGAAAAATTTACTAGTTTTTAAGAGCACTGAAATGACAACTTTAGATTCAATTAAAGATGATTATTTTTAAGCACTTATAAAACTAAATTATCTGATATGATAAATAATTATATTGAAATTATCATACTTTTAAATCAGATTTATCAAATTTTCATATTCAAACTATGTAACCGAAAAAAGGAGAGAGAATTGTTTTGAGAAGATGGAAAGCAACTTGAAGCCTCGCTTGATCTTCTTATGAAAAAATTGGAGAACCTATACAAATAAGATAAAAATTGAGATATTATCAAAGATGAAAAATATACGACTGATTTCAACTCCTCCTTTGAAAAAGTAACCCGTAAAACAAATCTATGAGAAATCCATGCATAAAAATTTAGATCTAGTGTACTCAAAAACAAGAAATGAGAAAGAGTTGAAATACAACTGAGTATGAAAAACTAATATCCTATATATTGAGATCAAAATACCAGTAATAAAATTAAAGCTTTAAATTCCTACTCTATGTGCCTTAGGATGACCTTCTAAGCTAGATCTAGTAGCAATTTTAAGCAAAAAGGAAGAAACAATTCAGAAATTTAACAGTGTCAACTCAATACTTGCAAGAAGTCATCTCATAACACAGAGTGCACCTCCAAATTCTGCAATTTTATTCATTAATATACCAACAATACAAAATAGAAAAGTTTTCTTGCATCCATCCCAAAAAAAAGATGAGAACCCTGCTTTTATAGCAAAACATAAGCTTAAACCCCCAAGGGGCGAATTTGACAAGTGTGAGGTGTTTAGGGGGTTGATATAATGGTGAGAGGAGGTTTGAATTCATGGGAGAGAAGGATTCCACCTATATTTAAGTATTCCACTTGGTTTTGGAATCCTTTACCTCCTCTAACCACTTCATCCAAGTGGCAAAACCACCCTCCATGATAAAATTCGCCCCCTTATGTCAGAGTGCTTTAGATACCCTCATTTGATTTCTTAAGATGCTCCTATATGATCATAAATTTCCCATACAATACCCTCAACAAATTTTACACCTCAGATACAAGTCCCAAACAAGCTTCCTTTGATTTGGGAATTGGATTTTCTCCAATTTTCCCATTTATTTGACCCTCTAAGCCATTTTGGAGAGAAAATCCAAAATAATAATTAAAAAAATACTAATTTGACTCTCAAAAGTGGGTTTATGGGTTAATTTAGGTATCTCGGTACAAAAATGAGCATCCCCATGACCAAATTGGATCCCTATGCCTAACTTTATGACCTTTTGAAATATTACAATTAAAATACACCTTATCAATGATTTTATTAAAAAACTAAAAATTAAAAAATACTAGGGGACTTATCGGATGTTCACGAAACTCTGGACATATGAATAGCATGGTATAATACATAGACCCTAGGCTTTAATAACCTTTCTGAGAAAAATATTACCAAACTCACCATCCCCTCTTTGGAATATTTTGAGTGAAAAACTTGAAAATTATATGTCGCTTAAAAAAGCATCATATAATTAACAAGGGAAAAAACACTCGAGGATGATGATATTCATGACCAAGTCTAATAAGTCCAATCCTTTTACATAAAAGAACCTCATGCTATGTCATTTATTACAATTTCCTCAAAAGGGTGTGAACATCCAAAAGAGGCCACAACTGGCTCTGATGAAACCATGAAACTTCTGAGCAATGAGTAAGAACAAGTGATTTGTTCCTATCCTTGGTCTCTCACTTTAGAAATCCCCTAAGTGCAACTTAGTGGATAAAATCTGGCTCCAACTGTGGGACGTGTGCTTGATTTGGTCTTTAGGCAAGGAGAGGATACAACAACACTAGAATCTCTGGATTATATAACCTGTAAAAGCATCTCAACTTGAAAAGAAAACCTTACTAGTACATGTTTTATGAAAAGAACCAAAGATACAAAAGTTGCTTTATTGAAAGGAAAGAAAAACTAATTGATGAAAGAGAATTTTATTCCTAAGTACATAAAAGAGATGCGTAAAGTAAATGCTCATTTTAAGGAGCTTATTTTCCTAATCTAAGCAAACTAAAATAAACTTTTAAGTAAAATGAAATATCCAATGTAACCATCTAAGAATTTTATAAAATTTAATATTTTTGCCTTATCTTCAATTACCTACCAAAATAAGGAGACATTTTTTGAAAAATGCAAACCAGCATGGAACTCTCGGATGGGAGGGCTAGATGGGAGATTATAATCATGGAGAAGGTCATCGACCTTCTTTCCAAATTGGCCAGTCCTTTTGTGGAATTTCTCTATCCAAGATTGGGTAGGACTATTGTACAAATCCGTACGATGAGGCAAATCATCATACTCATCAAAAGGGCTTATCCCTTGATAACTTTGTGTGTAATGCACAAACTGCTCCAAATCATAAGGAACATCTATATGTGAATATGATGGCTAAAAGAAATCTTCAACTAGTTGCACCCCATCTGATTTTTCATTGCATTGCTTCTCTATGTCTTCATTACTGACACTAATGTATGGCTCAGATTTATCATATGTATAAACCACATGCTCCTCTTCCACATAAAATTTTCCCAATACCACAATATCCATACTCTCTTCTTTAAAAACCTCATATATAGGATCTTCAATAAAACCATCAAGAGACTCAAAACTCCCTCTATTAGATATGTCATAGACATGATTATCAACAAAACCAACAAAAGTTTCTGGTTCATTGTTTTCCTCGACAGACATGTCATAAATTGTATTTTTCATGAATATCCAGGAATCCTCATCAACATCTTTGTTGGACATAAGGGAGTCTTCATCACTTGTATCATGCTCCAGGATATACATTTCCTCCTATTCATACTCATCTTCTTCAGAAAAAAGGTCACAAGATAGTAAACCTTCCAGACTATCATCATTATATGGAGAACAAGTAGGAGTGCCATCATGCACATTACATCTTTCATCATAAGTTTCATTATAATATCTTGTAATGGATTCATCCTCAGATTGAGCTAGAGTACAAATTTGATCTTCATCACTGAAATAATCATGGGAATGTCCCCAATCTTCAATAGTCTATGTTGGTGTCACATGAGGAGGGTATTCAACATTTTTTTCAATTAAGGGATCTTCATGCACAAACTCAATGGAATCGTCATGGATTTCTTCTTCATTGTGATCTCTTGGAGGTAGTATCTAGTACCTATCATTTCCTATCCCTATGAGACGAGGTAATTTAGGGTCTTCCTCATGATACTCTATCTAGGGCAAGGAAGCAAATAGGAACCCTTCCAGGAACTTGTCTAAATATTCCATTGTAGTGTCTCCAGTATGCCATTGATGTACCTGAGACCAGATATTTGCTTTGCTATGAACACATTGAGACAGGTTCACCTGATGGTTGCAATGCATGCAGAGGTACAATTGATTATGGGCTCAAGTATGATGCAAATCAGAAGATTAACCTAGAGGGTTATGTTGATTCAGATTGGGCAGGCAGTTCCATCGACAGGAAGAGTACTTCAGGATGTTGCTTCAGTATGGGATCAGGTGTGATCTCTTGGTTTAGCAGGAAGCAATCCTATGTGGCACTGAGTAAAGCTGAAGCAGAGTATGTCGTAGCTTGTTTAGCTAGTTGTGAGGCAGTATGGCTATGGAAGCTACTGTTTGATATATTTGATCTCCAGTTGGATGCTACCTGTATACATTGTGACAACCAGAGTTGCGTGAAGTTGTCAGAGAATCCTGTGTTCCATGACAGGTCGAAGAATATCGAGATCAAATAGCACTATATCAGGGATATGGTGCAGAGAGGAGCAGTGAAGCTCTTGTATGTTGCGACGGAGGAACAAATAACTGATGTATTGACGAAGCCATTGGCTAGACTGAATTTTGAGTACTTCAGAGAGAGACTTGGTGTTCTCCAGATTGAGGTTTCTCCCAGAGACAGTGATGAGACCCATAGCCATTCTGACATGGTGAGAGGATTGGTTCCTTCCATGGTCAGATGTAAGGGCTGAGCCATTCTGTCATGGTGAGAGGATTGGTTCCTTCCATGGTCAGATGTAAGGGCTGAGCCATTCTGTCATGGTGAGAGGGTTGCTCCCTTCCATGTCAGATATGAGTGCTGGTCATTATGTCGAGTAGGACAGATGTAAGGGCAACTTCCATTCTAGGAATGGAGGCACCTGGTCAGTTACCAGGAAGACTCAGTGTAAAAGCTGAGTAGCCATTCTGATGTGATAGAGGGATGTGTTCCCACTTGATCAGATGTAAGGGATGAACCATTCTGTTCATGGCTAAAGGATTTAGTTCCTTCCATGTCAGATGTGAGTGTTGGCCATTCCGACGAGCAAGTCGGATGTAAGGGCAACTGCCATTCTCGAGGAGAATGGAGGTGCCTGGTCAGTTACCAGGTAGCTCAGTCGAGGAGGACTGGGGGCCATTCTGATGTGATTGTAGTTTACTACAAGATCAGATATGAGTGCACGCCCTTCCATCACTGTGATAGGATGTGTTCTTTTCTGGATGGATGTAAGTGCTGAGCCAGTCTTCGCATCATGTGTTGATCAGACGTAAGTGTTGTGCCATTCTTCACATCATGTGTTGATCAGACGTAAGTGCAGTGCCATTCTTTGCATCATGTGTTGATCAGATGTAAGTGCAGTATCTATCTTGGCATCATGTGTTGATCAGATAGAGTTGATTGAGCCAGTATTCACATCATGTGTTGATCAGACGTAAGTGCTGTGCCAGTCTTCGCATCATGTGTTGATTAGACGTAAGTGCAGTGCCATTCTTCGCATCATGTGTTGATCAGATGTAAGTGCAGTATCTATTTTGGCATCATGTGTTGATCAGATAGAGTTGATTGATCCA
>LPNX011145548.1:118785-185339 GCA_001517045.1 Pseudotsuga menziesii | reverse complement strand
GTGCAGTGCCATTCTTCGCATCATGTGTTGATCAGATGTAAGTGCAGTATCTATCTTGGCATCATGTGTTGATTAGATAGAGATGATTGAGCCAGTCTTCACATCATGTGTTGATCATACGTAAGTGCTGGGCCTTTCTGACGAGTAGGTCAGATGTGAGTGCTGGGCGTGCCTTTCTGACGAGTAGGTCAGATGTAAGTGCTGGGTGAAGACCTACATGAGGAGTAGGCCTACAACCAGCATGAAAAAGGGCTGGCTCTGTAGAACTTCCTATGACAAGAAGAACCTTGAGATATCACCAGGGATGATCCAAATTGAGTGATGATCGAGATCCAGTAATGATGATCCAGATCGAGAGATGATCCAGATCCAGTGATGATGTTCTATGATGATCCAGATCAAGATATGATCCAGATCCGATGATGATGACTTGAAGATGAAGATGACTTGAATATGAAGATGACTTGAAGACAAGATGATCCAGCTGATACAGAGAAGAAAACCAGTGCTGAAAATTGTGTCGAAAGAATACCTTCCTAGTTAAGAGGGAGTGTTGATGTATATGTAACTTCGGAATGTATTGTACCCCGATGTTTATTCCGGGATGTTTCTATTATGTATTTGAGTCATGTGGTCATGCCCTGATGTTCCGATCGGGAAGATTAATAATGTAAACAAGTCATGTCAAGTCATTAGGTAAGTCCCCATAGTTTTGGGGCACTCAAGTTATTATACACTAATTAAGGTGTAGGCTCGGGTAAGTAATTATTAGGTTGAGCCTACGTGTGAAATGGCAATTCAAGTGAACGGATGAATATAAATAGAGAGTGTGAGTCTCTCTATTTATCACTTGTGACATACACCACTTGCTCTCTCAAGTGTGGCGCACCTTTGGAGAAGGAAATACTTTGGCTTGACAGAAGACAGAAGGCTACTGCTGTTTTGGGAGATCTCTTACTGTTTTGGTGTTGATTCTATCTTAGAGGAAGTTGCAGGGTTTTCTCCTTTATGGTTTCCCCGAGGAAAACTCTTTGTGTCTCTTGTCTCTTATGATGTGCTTGTGTTTTATTGCTGTGCTTGTTATTCTCTCAGTGAAAAGATCCTAATATCATAATGCTAGCTTAAATGTGATGAAAAACTAACACAATCAAGCCTTCCCGAGTCTGAGAAACTTGGTCGATAAGATTAGCACATAGTTCTTATGCTTTTTCTATCTTCTTCACAGCTTCTGTTGCTTCTTGTCATCGCTAATCCAACACTAATGGGGGTGTGCTTGAGATTATCTGTGCTTCAAGTTTTGCAACTTTCATTCAAATGTATTCTTCTATCTCTCCAAGATGAGTGACCTTCGCTTCTGGAACCATTTTCTCTATTATTCCTTCGTCCACAAAATTTGTACATGCAATGGAAACATCCTTGTCGAGCCTGTGCCTATTTTATTCCCATGTATTTGTCTTATTCTAAGCCTCTTTCACTTCCTGCTTCATATTATTAACACTTCTATTCGTGACTTTCTTATGCTTAATCAAGGCGCCTTCTTGCACTTTCATTTTTGTGACTATGGCATTCTGCAACGCATATAGTTCATCCATTTTCATCGACAAAAAATATATTTTTATTTGGCCTATACTTTTGGATACATTATTGAATTCTAGGGTTCCCATACTTAGCACTTCTCCTGACACTTTCATTATGATCAGTTGATAGCACTGGTATTTCAGATGGTCACTCTTCAGAAGTTCTAGGTATATCCTGTGACTTATCTCTTGGGGTTGTATAATATACTACAACTTTAACTTCTTCAATAGCTTTACATAAAACTTTGAGCATATCAATAACAATACCTATAAGCTCCATTTTTTGATCCGCTATTGTCATGAATCTTTGTTGCACATCTTTTCTTATTTCTTTAGTCAAAAGTGCCAAATCATCACTATCAAAGCTGATAGTATTTGCAGTTTTATCATCCTTTCTCTTTTTCTTTCATTTTGACTCTACCTTCTTTGTTTCTTCCTGGTTCCTCTTCTCTTGTACATATGGGCTTGTCGGAGTTGAACTCAAACCACTCTAGGTCGAATCAAGATATTGTGCATCTTCATGCGGGTCCTCTTCTTGATGTTTTTGTTGCGGTGATGGTGGTTTGTCCTGGTCCAGGTCGTCATCTACTATTTGGTCATCTGGAATGAGGACACCCAATTATTTCGATCGTTAATCAATGATGGCTTCAAGTTATTCTTGAGTTAGTAAAAATTGCATCGCAAACCATTGGCATTGTGGGTCCTATTACAGCTATATCATAACATAATGTGACCGATATGAAACTTAATAATTTGGCGGAACTGTTTATGACATGAAGGAGGTAGGAAACTTACAAGTACAAGTTACACCCAAAATACATGCTATCTAGAGTGAGGCCCATATTTAACAGTGTCATCCTCCATCCTTGTCTTCTTTCACACCTGATCCCTCAGGGCCTCTCCATGAATAAAAGATTCGATATTAGTATCCTGGTGCATGTCCTTGTTTTTCTATGTGACCCAGAGATTCTGATTTCTAGATCCCTTGCAGTGAACTGGTACATCCATCGCTTGGTAGTGTGATGGGTCGGACTAGACAACAAATAAAATCAAAACCAATAACCAGGAATAGTGGAAAGGTTTATCATTTTTCTGCGACATAGATGTGTCTTCTAGCAATTCATTTAGCAGGAATTGCAACCATTTAATCTAAAATCCCTCCACACAGAATTCATTTAGCGCAAATGTACCTGCAGTACACTTGTTCACTCGCAGCTTGTGCAACATTTTACATGGCAATACCTTCACGTAAAAGTGAACGGTGTAGTCATTAATGGAAGATATTAGGAACCCTATGTTTTCCCTAGTAAACTCATACTTGTCCTTAATCCTTACTATCATAATTGTTTCCTGTTATTTTCATAAATATTGTGTTGGATTTATACCTTCTAGCAGGAGGCCTATTATCGCTATGATGAGCTCTACATCCATAGAGTGTACTTCATCTAGCCAAAGTAATCCTCCATGAAATGATACTAGCAACTGTTGAACAAAGGTATTCACTTCTGTGCTTCGGCCAAAGTGTGGCATGTATAGAAATGATAACAGTCTGAACTGGTCTATTCCTCTCACCCATTCCATTAGAACAACACACTTTGGATAATCCAGTGTGTCCTTCACATTTAACATATAGTTCACCCTGTCCAAGTCTTTCTATTTCTTTGTATCATGGTCAGCAAAGGATAACTTTTGTAGGTTCGATGGAATTTTGTTCAACACCTTTAATCCTTTTGGCACTGTGGGTTCTACTAGTGGAGCACATGACTTGGTTGGAATATTGACTTTCAGTGCAACCGCACATCTTGGTGGTGGCAGAAAAAAATTCTGGCTTTGTAGTCTTCGTTCTCCTCAGGTATTTATGTCGGTGTTGGTGGTGTCATTCCTCTTTCTTTCCTTTTCTTGTTTCCAGAGCACTTCCCCCATGTAGTTTTAGACGGGCCTATTCTATCTTCATATTATTTTCTTGAATTCCTAATGGCAACTGGCTCAACAACTAGAGCGATCTACTCATCAACTAGTGGAGCCTCTTCCTGTGGTGGGACATATCCCGTAGTATCTTCCATGATTGGTGTATGTGATGTGGTTACAACTTCGGATTGAGTAGTTGTATTAGCACTTGAGATTGAAATGACCATGCTCTGATAAATTTTCTTCGGCTCTTGAAGTTGCACACAACAATTTCTCTTCTCTCATGCAAACAAAATAAAATGAACTTGGGCCCAAAGGTTGATAGCTTGCAATGATCCCCCCCCCAGTCATTCTTCACACACACAGGAAACCAATAGAAAGGAATCGATCCTTTTATACGTCACATGGACCTAATCGTCCAAAAAATTAAGGAAACTTCTCTACACGTCATTGTTTAGTTGTCACATCGAGTGGTAGTAATTGTCATAAAGATGGATGTGACCATAAAACATGACACCAATTTCCCTCGAACTTTTCAAATTAATTCCCTCCATCTTTCATGTCTGTGTATCTCTTATTTCTTAATATTTTGAATTTGATGACATCCATTTATCATGTCGGTGACTACCATGTTTATTATGACAGCATCACACTCCTTCTGACCTATTTCTTGCTTCATCATATCTCCTTTTCTTGCGAAAATGTCACACTCCATGCAACCTGTATTCCTCCTTCTTAATGTTTTCATTTCTTGCGACAAACTATGTGTCTTCATCCTTAGAATGGAAGACTAGTAGTCTGCAACAAAAAAATTCCCCTTTTTCTTTATTTTCTCTTTTTTTAATGCGCCCAAGTCGCTGCTATCGTGATAGCACTTCAACCAACTTCTGTTCACCAGCCCTTAGAATTCTTGTCCATATAACTTTTTCAATTTCACTGCTCCTCCATCAGGGATCTTCGTGACGATATATGATCCCAACCAATGTGTTATCAACTTTCCTAGATGCTTGGAAAAATTGTTGTCATACATAAGAACAAGTCCTTCGACCTAAAACTGCGTTTTCTTAATGTGTCAATCATAACATGCTTTTTTCCTTTGTTTTTTAACGTTTTGATGAAAGCATGTGACAAAACATTCTTCTTAAAGATGCACAAATTGCAACAATATTTCTTCGACAGCATCGACATTTGTCATTTTGTGATCGCAACAATTATTAAGCTTGGGACAATATACTCCATAGGCATCACAGCCTCTTGTCCATACACCAACTGAAATGGAGTTTTCCCGGTCAATTTCTTACAATTAGTGTGATATTCCCATAATAATATGAACATTTTCTAATCCCAGTAATCTTTTTGAATGTTGCAAACCTTTGTCAATGCATTCTCGAGAATCTTGTTAAAGGCTTCGATAGCTCTATTTGCTTGAGGGTGATAAGGTGTTGTCCTTCCATGATGAATCTGGAATTCTGTGAGCTCTGTAATCAACTGGTTGACAAAGTGTGTACCTTGATCACTTATTAAAATATTTGGGAATCCAAATCATTTCACAACATTCTCAAATAAAAAATTCACAGCAGTCGTAGCAGTACAATCCTTTATTGGCACTACTTCATCCTATCTAGTTAAATAATCAGTCACAGTAATAATATAGCGTGCACCAGTGCACTTTCCTTTCGGACTGATAGGACCCAAAAAACAATGGCCATTTATCAAATACCTTCAACATTATTTAAGGTACTAATGGCATTTCATCCTGTCACAATGGCTTTGCAGTCCTTTGACAGACATCACAATTGTGACAATGATCTCGAGCATCTGCATGCATGGTGGGACACCATAATATTGCTTGAAAAATATTGTGCACCGTATCTTTTCATGTGTAGTGGCCTCCTGCAACACCGTCATGTGCTTCATTTAATATCAATGGTTGCTTGTGCCCCAAAATGCAATGGCAAAGAATCTCATTATGACCCATTTTATACAAATGTCCAGTGATCAACTGGAAATTTACAACTCACACAACCAACTGTTTCATTGCGCAAGGATGAAATAAGATGGTGTATAACCTGTACTAAATTTTTTTATTATATCTCTATAATTATCATCAAACATGGTTATCACAAAAATTTGTCCATCAGGGAAATTATCATCTAGGTTACTAGGATCTTCACCAATTTTTATCCTTAAAATATGGTCTAGTCCCAAATCCAATCGATCAAGTTTAACAATTATTTCAAAATCAAATTCTTGGAAGAGGAGAAGCCACCATCAGATCCCCCCCCAACACTGGCTTATTGAATATCTATTTTAATGCGGAATGGTCAGTGTACATCTTAAAATTTCCACCTAGCAAATAATGTTTGAATTTTTATAGCACATATACCATCGCCAAACATTATCTTTGTATTGTGGTATATTTTTTCTCTACAATTGAAAAATTCCTTCTAGCAAATTCAATGAGATGATCAATCCATCCTTCACTGAGCTACATTAGTACCACGCCAAGCGCGACAAATGACACGTCAACATGAACATGAAACTCCTTTTTTCAGTCTGGAAATGCAAGTATTCACGCAATAGCCTTCTTGTTTTTCAATGTGTCTAGACTCTCTTGGCAGCTCATTGTCCATTGAAACTTAGCATATTTTTTCAAAATCTTTTCCATCGAAGTAGTCTCCTCTGCGCATCCTTTGATAAAAAAATTTGTAGTATCCTATGTGTCCTAGTGCTACTCTCAATTGTTTAAATGTAGTAGATTTGGGTAGATCAAGAATGATTGCAATTTTGGAAGGGTCGACCAAAATTCCATTGCGACAGACCACATGGTCCAACAGAGCTCCAAATAGGGCGCAAAAGATATATTTATTTAAATTGAGTGAAATTGATACTGGTGACAATGTTCCATTATCATTCTAAGGATATTAATGTGGTATGTTATGAGCCCAAATACTATCCAATCATTGAAGTATACTTCAAGAAATTTGTGTATAAAATCTTTAAAGGAAGCTACTACAATTTTGGAAAAAATTGCAAGAGCGTTCTTAAGTCCAAAGGGAATTACCGTGTATTGGAAACATCCCCACTCTATCGCAAAGATAGTATTATGTCGGTCTTCCTTTGTAATCTTGATATGATGGGAACTAGAGATTCCATCAATGAACAAATACATTTCTTGTCCTCCAACACTCTCTAGTACTTCATGTGTAAATGGAGTTGGAAACAAGTCATGTAAGCAAGCATCATTCAATTTTCTCAGGTCAACACAAATTCTTACTTCTCCTGAGGGATTTTCATCCTAGAATACTATCATTCTAATCCATTGTGATTCCTCAACAAGTTCTATAACACATGCCTCTAACATTCAATCCAATTTAGCCATGACATTTTCTTTGTATCATGGCTTCAATTGGTATGGTTATTGGTTGATTAGTTTTGCGTTGGGTCTCAAAGGTATTTTCATTTCATCAAGATATCCAATTATTCCCTTCATCTATGAAAATCTAGTAGGTAACATATCCTGAAACTCATACAATAAATCAGTGATCTTTCCTACAGTCTTGTCATCCAAATAATATCCAATATTGGCGACCTTTGGATTTTCAGGTGAGCCAATTTTAATTTTCTTTATTTTGAGTGGACTCAAAAATTGGTCACTATAAATACCAAATCCTTCCACTACATGCATACCTTTTGAATCGGGTATGTTTATTTCGATCGGGTCATCATCATCTAGTTCTCCCGTCACATTGTAGCACTCCATCCAATGGTGAATTGGTGTGCTGCATTGATGTAAATTTGTCATTGCGACATGGATTTCCTCACATATATTCTCTTTAATTACTTGTAGTGTAGCATCAATTGTTGGATGATCATATGTGAACTTGAATGTATGTGTAAAACTAGTGCCTATCTCTTCCCACTCAAGAGTTCCTCACAGCAGTTCAACAGATGTATACCAATTCCTTGGTATCATGTCCAGTGTATCTATGAATTGATGAGCCCATTCTTGTCATGGATATTCCTTCCATGCCATGCAATAATGCTTAATATGTTCGACAGGATTTTTCAATCTTGTATACTTGCGACCAGTATAATTGATCTCTTCTCCAAGTCTGATCTCCAACAATATTTTACATTTTGGCCATTTGGAAATAGATTGTTTTTGTACCCCACCATATAGAGGGAGTAGCTTTCAGCACAAGGTCCAAGGAAGACAATCGCTACGATTCTGTAACTTTTGCTTCAAATTCTGCTAGAAAAGATGCAATTTTAGTCAAACCTTCATATATTGGTATCTCATTTTCCTCATCTCCTACCCATCGCACATATCTTGTAATTCTTTCTCATCTTCTCATGGAAACTTCATGCATTCAATTCTACCAATTTTCTAATGATTCACCTAAATTAGATGTACATGAGCTAATACTCTTCCAACTTATCTTTCCATCAGTGTTGGGTTTATATAGTCATGTTTCGAAGACATCATCTTATATATGTGATCCAGGTAATCACCTTGTCCTTCACTATTAACTAGTTCAATATATCTTTGTCATTCCAACGAATCAATTGGCACGGTCTGCACCCTTATCTCTGAGTCTTCAAATGACTGGATTCTTCTCTTAAAATTGATGATGGTCTAGTTATCTATCACCCAATCAATCTCTAAAACTGTAGGATATGGATTTGTATTATCGATAATGTTGATCACTTCAAAGTATGAATATGTTCTTAGACCTTCTACCTCAATAGGTACTTTAGTCAACTGACCAATGGGTATAACCTTCAACTAATTTGATAGTCTTACTTGAATGGGAAACCAATTCAGTGGTGGCTTGTTCATTCTTTTTGATGTCTTCCTTGTCAAGATATTGACATTAGAGTCCATATATAAAATGATATATTCCATGTCATAGTATCCAATCTGCGTAATCATTCACACCTCCTGACCAGTTTTTAATCCTTTCCTAACATGGTTAACTCTCCCTTGCGGTTACAACTCTTCTGGAGTTTCTTTTATGACTGTTGTCAATTCTGCGACAACATCTTTATCATGGATTAGCACTAAGCAACTTTTGAAAAATTGTTTGAGCTTACTAACCTATCTCGTCGGTTTCTTCCTGAGTATTTGATCAGACCTTTTAGGTATCTCTCTTACTTGTCCAGATTTCGATGCTTGATTTGTGTCAAAAAATTCTGGTCACACATTGAAGAATACTTTATTTTCTTTTGGGACATCAAATGGTACTTTATTTTGTGTTTCCAGTCGCACCTGAGGTTTTCCATGTTGTGCGTCCTGGTTTGATCCAATTGCAGCAGCTCCCCTTGTGACAAAATCTATGTTTTCTTCTTTTGGATCAACAAAAATTATCTCAATGTTTTGATTGGGGTTTGGATTGGGATTATGCACAAGGTTTGGATTTCCCGCAGTTCGAACCTACCACTTCACAATCAATTGTGGAAATTGTTCTACAATATGATCAAATGATTTACAGTACAAAAATGTCTTCACAAGGCTTACACAATCTCAAGCAAAGTGTCCTAGTTGTCCATAGTTATAACATACAACTTGGCATCTTCCTTGACCAAATCCTCCTCCTTGTTATTGTTGTCCTCGGCCCTGAAAATTTCCACCCCCTAGGTTGAGGGTAGTGTTGATGCAGTGGATACCGACTTGGTTGATATTGCGGATGAGGATATTGTGGATGTTAAAATTATGTTGGTGGATATTGAGCAGGATGGTACTGATATTACTCTCGTTCAACTTGCATCTGCTCGTTATTCTTCATCAAGTAGGTATCCACCGTATTTTCTTGCAACAGCTAAAATTTTCTGCAATCTTTCTCATCATGTCCTAAATATTTACAAAATTTACAATACAGACTAGATGGTGTACCTACGATCTTATCCAAATACAAACATTCCTCCGACCAATGGCCTCTATTCTGGCATATTCTACACCAAGGAATCCCTTGGGTGTTTATCAAGTTGGTGCTCCTGCTGCAACATAGTTCATTAGTGTCGGGAAATTATCTTGATGGTCTCCTTTTGTTCGACATCTTCTACACCATATCTCTTCTTGAACCTCTTTCCCTTTATTGATGTCCTGGAGTTGCAGCTTAAGGTTAACTAGTTGCTACTAAATCTACATCATTCCTGCACCGGTTTCTCCAATCGACGAGGATTCTAGCTTCATTAATATTTTCAAAGCTTCTGTATGTGACACGATCTTTTGTTACATCAATGGAACCCGAATTTGCAGCAACATTGCAGAAATGAACCATTCCTTATGTTGTACATCTGAAATCTGGAAGCTCAATTTGGCCATTAATGTCTTGAATATCTGGCCAAAGTCCCAAACAAACTCTGTAGGTAACTTCTTTATTTCTTTAATCTTTGTAATGCGCTATGACTCATATTTTGGATTTTTGAACTCATCTATCATTTCGAACAGAATTTGGTTAAGGGTTTTCTACACAACTCCTACTATAAATATAGAAAATTTCATGTACCTCGCAAATTCATGACCATCTGTTCTTTCTTTATGTCTTCATATTGGATTTGTCACATAGTCCATACAACTTCACAAAGAAACCAATGTTTCTTTGTGTCTTCCAACTCATTTCCATCAAATATTGACAACTTAATATATGATCCAGCCATTATGTTGGCTCCTAATACACTTGGGAAAACATTTTGAGTAGACGGACTCCCTTGTCCACTATTCATATTGTTGGTACTATTTGTATAAACAAACCCACTTGGATATTAGTTTATATATATTACCTCTGGTGATGTGCATCGGGTTGCAGGGGTATTGTACTCATGCTCTATTCTTAGAGTTCATGTTGATTCTTCTTATTCATCTTCTCCTTTAGATATCAACTAATATTCTTCTTCTTTGCCACAAGGGACTTCATCCACATGCAAAGAAAGATTGTAGCCTTCTCCTCTATTCATACTACAACTTCCTCTTCCTATGATAGTTAGGATTTATTCTCTTTCTCGACCTAAATCTTGTTCCACTTCTCAAATAATCAGCCTCTAGTTCAACTCCACTATCTCTAGGGAACATCTCAACTTATTTTGCGCCACTTTTCACGCAGTTTTGCTATGACATATCCAACCTTATGTGCACAATTTTTAACGGTCACTTCTGTAATATTCCTTTTTTCCATATGAGCATCTTTATCCAAGTCTTCAAAGATGACAAATATATTTCGTGGGGTCCTTGGAAACATTTTCTCTCCGCCTCACTATATGAGTTTACTGTGTCAACAACAAACTCAGTAATATATCCTGGCAAAATTATATCCACCAAAAAATAAACATCCTTCGACACAGGGTTTCTCACACTTTTTAGTCGTTGAATCAACTGAGGATTCCACTCTGTCGATTCTCCTCCTTGAAAATTTCTTTGTTGGGTTTCCAACTTCAATAACCACTCATGCAACAGAATAGAAAAATCAGAAAAGAAAATCTTCTGAATATTCATGCACAGATATTGGCCCAACCACTCTGTTGGATTCAATCAAGATCCTTTACTCTCTTCTCATGCAAACTCGAATGCCTTAAAATACACCTAGTCTTGGATTTCAACCTTCGTCAAATGCCACAAAATATCCCTCACCAAAATGATTCATGATCTTGGAAACATAACCATTTGTTGGCATTGAACTCTCTTTGACACAAGTTCAGTCCCTCCTTGGTGCACAACAAATCCCAAGATATCTTGCCAATAGAGAAAGGCTCTATCGGCTGCACTTGCAGTGTAGATGCAGTCTCACCGGATATATATTTCTGTGGGTAACTTCCAGAACCATGTTTTTGCAGTTGGGAGGGGGATTTTTGGTCACTTTGTTATCTACCAAGGTGATCGACAGAGGTTTATGGGTGGGGTCTTTATACTTATTACACACAATTAAGCTGTGATACAACTCATCCTTCGATAGGTATTATAAAAACAAACCTGATGCAGCATAAGCACATTCAATAATAACAGTGTGATAAATACATATAAACTTATTCATAAGCAATTACATAAACACATATTCACAATAACATATATATCAATCTCCAGAAAATTAATCATTCACACATTTGACACAGTATCTAACATGGAAACCCATCTGGTAAAAACCATAAATGTGCTCTTCATTTAGCATGAGAAATATATGGTACCTTTTTATCTATGCACTAAGATGCAGACTCTGTTTAAGATCTCTCTTTCTTATCTATACAGACTTATTTATCCTCTCATTCCCTTTGGTCTTCTATCGCTATTATTTCTCTACTGGAATATACTCATGATCCACACACATCCTGGATCGACTCAACCTCTTCTACACTCCTATGCACTCATCTACATGGTCTTCGACTCCTCTCTATGAATCAACACACAAACAAACAATACAAACCCAGCCTAAAATGACCAGATACCACAGAGGATAACCCACATACATCTTAGGTTCCTCCTTTTATAGAATCTTACATGTCGCTTTCAGCCAAATTCTGCAGTTAGCCAACAGTTTTTATTTCCTATTCTATCGACAAATGTCATTAGGAACTAAAGACCTGACTTACAAATATGATTTCATATGTGTAGATTCCATCGAATATAGCTATCCTAATACCCACAATATCTCCATTGCACCATTACGCCATTGCATATCTTCTTGCATGGTTAAGTCTATCACATTCTTCCTTGTCGCAACCTTTCCTTTTGTCGCTATTTCTCTTCTGTCGTGGACTCTCTTCTGTCGTGAACTCCCTTCTGTCATGGACTCTCTTCTGTCGTGAACTCCCTTCTGTCGTGAACTCCCTTCTATCACAAAATATCTTCTTCTCTTATTGCAACTTCCTCTTTGGATGCTTCTTTCCTTAGCTATTTATTATCTGTCTACTTTTGTTCCTTCTTTGTCGCATCTTCCTTCCTTGCTACTTCTTCTACCTTGTTGTCCTTCCTTCCTCGACAACTTCTGTTGATCTAACCGGCAATTGGCATGTTGTCAAAAATTGACAAAGTATAGCACTTTTACTGCTTCAACAGGTTCAACATTGACTTCGACAAGTCCAAACCTCGACAAATTTCGTGCTCGACATGCATCAACAAAATGTCTCTATCTTCCAGTCGTCTTCAACGGTTGAACTTTTGAACTGTTATAACTTCTTGTAACTGAACGTAGAGGGTAGTCACCCAAGCATTTTAGAATTCTATATAAACATGTACATTATTGTAACAATCAACCAACCCTTCATAGAGAAGAATTAATAATAGAAATTGCTTTGAATTATTGCATATTGTCTGTGAGCATACTTTCTGTTGATATAGTGTGTTTCATGCTTTACTTGTTCTTTTTCTATGATTCTTCCATAACAATGCTCGACTCTTTCAGTCGACTGTTTTGCCCAACATGCACCTAGGAATGACCTGAATCATTGGTATCAGATCTTGATATTTTTCAGAGCCTAAGCTACATCAGCACTTCCATTGAAGTTATTTAACTTATTCATGTTCAAACACATTCGCAATCTCATCAAAACAAGAAGACACTATCTTCGACTTCAGAAAAGATGGTCGAAGAAGCAGACAATTGAAATGCAACTGAAGAGAGATAATAAATCATAGAAAAATCACCAGCTCTCCAGTGGACCAAAATGTTCTCCCAGTTCAGAGATATTCTCATGCGATTCATTGTGAACTCCAAGGAATCTTCGATGCGACCTCACTCTGATAAAATCATCCCCTTCAAAGTGAAAATGAATCTGGGCATACCAGATCTTGAAGGAAAAATTGACGTGGAATCCTTCGACAATTGGGTACAACAACTAGAATCATATTACTCTATGAATCAACTCTCTGAAGCGGAAAAGGTCACCATTGCATCCTTGAAGATGTCAACCTCCGTACATTGTTGGTGGGAAAATTTATCGACAAAGATGGAAAAAGAAGATGACCCCATAGACACATGGGTGAAAAATTTCGCGCACTTTCGAAAGGATTTATACCCTCCCAAATATATTAAACAACAATATAAGAAGTTGCAGCATCTAAGGAAATGGAAAGACTAGTCCATACAGAGTTACACCAATGAGTTATATCGACTCATGGCTAGACTTGGCGTCCAGAAAGAACAGAAATTTCTTGTCCTAAAGTATGTAAGTGAATTATCCCCATACATTCAACAAGAGATGGATTTTTTGACCATTAGTACACTTGTGGATGAATTTCATTACGCTAGCAAGCTTGAATCTAAACAAAAATAAAAAGCATGTTTCATGAACAAGCCAATAGGCCAAACATCCGACAAGGAAAGGAACTAAGAATCACATGCCAATGCAGACTCACCTACCTCATTAAGCCTTTTGACGATGAAGTACTTTGTGATGTGGAACCGCTTTCTGTAGCCGATTACCTGTTCAGGAAGCCTTACCTATGGTATCGACATGGTACATATTAGTCACAGCCTTAGAAGGTGATTGTCAAAATTTAGAATCAATGGTATGGCATACCATAGCGACAACCTAGATCAACGGTTGCTATGATATCTACCAAAAAAACAAAGAATCTTATCAATCATGCACAGAAGTTCACATTAATTATGATAAAGCCTCAACATTCCAAAAAGACTGCAGCAACAAGTTGACTCACCAACTAGTGCAGTTCCAGACAACAGCAATAGATAGACCGCATTCTTAAGGAATATCAGAACATATTTCAAGAGCCGAACAAAGTACCTCTGCATTTCCAGGTAAAACACTCCATTGAACTTGTTCTTGTTTCTTCATTACCTAAAAAATATTTTTACAAAAGATCCATTCTCGAGAATGAAGAAATTCATAGTAAATTCTAGAATTTGATTGACAAGGGCCATATCTTCCCCAGCTCCTCCCCTTTTAAATTCTATCCCTCCTAGTTCCAAAGAAAGACAGGACTTTGCGCATGTGCATCGACTATTTGGCTCTCAAAAAAATTTCAGTAAAGAACATATACCCTCTTCTACAGATAAATGAACTTATTTGCAGTCTGAAAGGTGATAAGTTCTTTATGAAACTCGACCTTAAGTTGGGATATCATCAAATTCTGATCAAGTCCAACGATTTATGTAAAATGACTTTCAAGACCAAGGAATGATTGTTTGAATGGTTAGTCACACCTTTCGGCTTAACCAACTCACCTGCAACCTTCATGATATATATGGACGACCTTCTAAAACCTTTCATCGCCAAGTGCGTCATTGTCTATCTCAACGATATCCTGATTTTCAGTCAATCATGGGAAGAAGATGCCAAACAACTTCGACAAGTCATCGACACTCTCCAGCAACATCGACTATATCTGAACATGGGAAAATTATCATTTGTGATGACCAACATCAAATATTTGGGGTGTGTAATTGACTTTGTAGGAATACATGTCAACCCAGAAAAAGTACAGATCCTCAAATATTGTCCCATTCCTCAAAACATTCATGAACTAAGAATTTTTCTTGTTTTGGATAATTTCTATTAACGGTTCATACTTGGCTTCAGCCACATCTCATGGCCTTTGAATCAGTTGAGTAAAGGAAATGGGAAAATTGTCTTTAAATGGACACCAACACAACAACAAGCTTGTGAACAACTCAAAAACAAGCGTTGTACTGCACCAGTACTTGTGTTACCTGATTTACATCACCCTTTGAGATTGAGATGCATGCATCAGACAATGCTCTCGGTGCAGTGATCACTTAGTCAGGTCACCCAGTCGCATTTCATTTGAGACTTTCAATGACACTATTAGAAGGTATTCAATGTATGAAAGAGAGATGTACGCCATTGTGCAAGTTCTTAATCAATGGAGACACTACATTCTTGGAAAGGAAACGGCCATCCTCACTGCCCATAAACCAAGTTTGTAGTTTTCTTTGTCCCAGTTGAAAATAGAGACAAATCGACAACTCAAGTGGATTAATTACCTACAACAATTTTAGTTGGTAATTAAGTATCGGAAAGGCAAATCCAATTCCGTAGCTGATTGTCTCAGCCGACCACCCATTACTCTATTGTCTATAGTGATGAGAATGCAGGGTTACAACACCACTACTTGGCCATAATTGTATTCGGTAGAATGTGACTTCTCCGTAATTTCTAGATAGCTTCAGAACAACATGTTGTCTACTATCGACTAATTCTTGAAGGATGCCTTTCTATAAATTCTTGGATAACTTTGTGTACCAACCAGTGAGCACTGATAAAATCATATTTGGGATGCTCACTATAGCAAGACTGCAGGAAATTTTGGAGTCACAAAAACACTTATTATCCTTCAAAAGTATTTTTATTTCCTTCACTTAAATCTAACATCAACAATTACATTCGATCATGCATAGTTTGTGGCAAGTCTAAACCACTGAATTGATGACAAGGACTGTACATACCACTACCAATTCCTAGTCGACCATGGGAATCTATTTCTATGGACTACTTATATCCTACTACCAAACATCAGCATGATGTGATCTTAGTAGTAGTCGATAGATTTTACAAGATGGCTATTCGTATACCATATAAGAGGACTACAACATCACATTAGAATGCTCAGCACTTCTTCAAACATGTGTGGAAAAATTATGGCCTCCCAATGACCATTATTTTCAACAGAGATTCCATATTTGTCAACACTGTTTGGAAAACTATCTCACAACAACTTGACACGAGACTTTCTTTGTCAACATACTTCGATATGTAGATACATGGAAAGACAAAAGTTGTAAATAGCTTGGTAGTACAACTGCTTCACATGTACAACTACAAGCATTGGTGAACATGGGATGACATCCTTCCATACATACAACACAACTACAATCGTGCTAACCACAGTCTTACAGGAAAGAGTCCATTGGAGATATGTTACATATTTCAACCCTAAGCACCTATCGAATTGATCAGTTCCTCGACATAGTCAAATGACATTGACTTCAAACGACGAGAAGTGGAGAAAGAATTAAAATTCTGATATCAAATCTACAACATCCATAAGCAAGCACAAAAAATGTTGCAACGAGTTAATGAAAAATATAAGGCCCAAACATGACAAGCATCATATTCCTCATTCATTCCAGATTAGGGATCAGGTTTAGTTACATCTAAAGAAGGAGAATTCACTAGTCCATACAGAAAGATAAAATCTTTGTGATATGGTCCATAAATTATCCTTAAATAGATTGGATAAAACTCTTTTCAGTTCGACATTCTTGCATGCCTTGTCCTACATCTAGTATTCAATGTAGATCTACTTCGACAATACCTATTATAGTTGATTTTACCACACTTCGTAGATCACTCCTTTATGGCCTTCCATGTCCCTCTACAGACTCCTTGGACCCCCCTTGCTCAAGTTACACTTTGATCAACCAAGAAAGTCCACAGAAAACACCTCTTAATGTCTATACGCGACTTTTAAACCAATACCCACATGTAGACACAAATTTTGAGCCAATACCCACGTATGTCGGGAAATGTGCATGAAAACAAAAAAATTTGGAGTTTTCCTCATATATTCCCGCATAAATTCACTCTTGGCCTTCCATATGCCTTGAGAACACTTGGACTCAACCCTCCATTACCTATTGGAGGGCTATATATTGAGCCTCTTGGATCCATTGAAGGAGGATAATTTTGGAGAGTAAGGAAACTATACTTCATTGTTGCATCACTTGTTTATGCTGGAGTCGGCATCCCTTTATCCCTTTGGAGAACACCTTGATGCTCTTCCCAATATTTCCTTTCCTTTGTAATATTTCCATTGTGATGGAGGATTGAAGTGGTGGAGGACTTGGTTTCTTCGTTTTGATAAGGTGCCGACAAAGTTTGTCACTGTTCTATCTATGTTTTATTAATAGAAATATCCACTTCTCATCCAATACATGTGCATAACCATGAATATTTTGTCCATGAATGTAGTTATTTGCTTATGCATGATTATTTATATATGCTAGAGTAGGCCTAACACTTTGATATATAACATGCCTTTCTTGTTTGCTGTTGTTGAGAGCGAATTGTGAATATAAGCGTGTTGGAAAAGCTCAACAAGGATCTACATTAACTATTTGGAATAAATTACGCTTAATATCCCTTAGTGTTAGATGCATTTATTTCTCTTTCATATTGGAATGGATTGATTTCTGGTGTCATTCAGTCTGTTGTGGTCTACCCCAAGCCACAGGAAGCTTCTCTCCATAATAGAATTGGTGACTCTGTTGGGGATGTTCCTGTTTTTCTTTGGGGTTTGGGGACACAATGTTCTTGACTTGCTCTTTGTTTCTCCTCGTTTCTTTGTCACATTTAGTAGTATGTTCATCCATTGACACTCCCCTAGAGTGGTTTGACCCTTGGCCTTCTTTTTACCACTTTCTTCTCTATATACACAGGTTTTTGGCTAGAATTCTATTACATACAAAGGTTTTTGGCCAAAAGTTGTGTATACATGCAGGTTTTTGGATAAAAGTCGCATACATACGCAATTGTTCTTTGAAAATTCATGTACATCCTCCCTTTTTGGGTTGAGTTTAATGTGGGAATTTGTTGGGTGGGTTGTGAGTGTGGATGGGCCTTCCTGGGTACTGATGTTGTCTACTGACTGCTTCTTTCATTACCAAAGACCATTTTTTCATTGATTTTTCTTTGAAAGTAGTTCTAGTCATTTATCTCCTTTTTTGTTTTGTCATTAGTGCATTAGTCTTTTTGTCTCGATGTCTTGTTTGGATTATGTTTTATGCTTATTGTAGAGACTGATAATTTTAATGACTTTTATTGCATTTTCATTCCTTTATATTTAAAATACAAAATAATTATATAGTTGCACTCTTACTTGCATCTCACATATGGATTTAAGGAGGTACTTGCATTGGATTTCTTGGATGAGAGTTTTGTTTAGGCTTTCATATAGGAAGGATTGCATTGGCATTCAGAAGGGAATGAATATTTTTTCATTTCATGTAGTGGCATACCCCTTTCTTCATATTTAAAGACAAAATTGCAATTGTAATTGTTTGTTAGTTGTGCATATTTACTTTCACCACTGAGTCATAACATTATTGGTTGCATGATCATTTCCTTTAAGTAATCACATCCCCTAAAATCAACTCTTAATTTAAAATAAATTACACATTTTTATTTGATAAGGTACATCAGCAAGCTTAGGTTTCAGAGTCCTGAAATAGTTCATTGTGATTAAATTCTCTAAGACTACTTAACAAAACAAGTAGGTTCATGTCCATGTGAGAGAGTGAAATCCTTGGTATAATTAGTTTTCTCAGAAGACTTCTCTTACACAAGAGTTAATCACGAGGCAGCATACACATTTGTGGTTGGGATAGCTCTTGGCCACTCTTTGTGCAACGTTGGAGATATTTCCAGGATCTTATTTGTATCTAGGGGCTTTTGAGGTACCAGTTGGTGCTTTTGAGATTCAAGCTTTGTTACCCTACCCATATGGTATATCCCACCTGCTACTGTTTTCTTGAGCATTGGTTATATTGGGGTGACCTTAGTTTCCTTACCTAGGTATCACAGGGGGTACTTGCAGAGCTTATTCTATGAGTGTCCTGGCCAGGTAGGGGTTGGACAACATAGTTTCTTTACATGTTCAAGCTGAGGGCCACTATAATTGGTTACACACCTCCTCTTCTAGTGTATGGGAGTTTCAAGCCTCTCCTAGGTGAGACATACCTGTTGTATTCGGGAGCTCACTTATCCTCCCCTTGACTTGCTTGCATTTCGGCTTAGATTCTCTTAGGAGTGTGCTCTTTTTGCACTAGTTTGATTTAGGGATCGCAGTTATTTGATTATATTTATGATCTCTTGGGTTTGGGACCTTTTATGTTCAACATGCCTAATATCACTACTAGTATCCCGTCACCTGTGCTAGGTCCTAGTGTAGACCCTAGTATTGGACTAGGGGGCACCACAACCCCTTACCTTGCTCATAGATTTGGGAGTGGTCATATTCCATCCTCTAATCCATTTGCAGAGGATTTTCACTCCCTTCTATTAGGATTATTAATCCTCCCTTGACTATACTGTCTATTAGATTATATTTTCCTAACTTAGGAACCTTAATTCATTATTTGGGTCCACTAGTACCATTGGGTTCACTTGGCCTAATGGGGCCACCTAGATCAATTACTAGAGTGTGGGGAACACTTCTAGAGGTTAACTACCACTTACTACATGTACATGCATAATTTTAGGCACCTCCTAGACCAATCCCTACATTTTAGGAGCAACTGGGAGTCCCGGAACCAACCTCCATCAGTTAGGTGGAGTTGGAACTACTTAGTCTTAGTTATCCCCCAGTTACCTTTAGTTAGTCCACAATTATTTAGATACCACTAGCAATGCATTGCTAATTCATGGATTCATGGGGAGGAGCGCTTTTCCTACCTACCACACTCAGGTGCACTGAGTTAACTAGCTGTAACTGATTGATTGAGTTGTTGGACATCAAGAAGTTGATCTTTGGACTCAGACTTTGTCAGTTACTTCACAATCAATTAGCTAGTGCTAGTAATGCATGGATAATGCATGGATGCATGGGGAGGAGCACTTTTCCTACCTACCACACTCAGTTGCACTAAGTTAACTAGATTACACTAATTGATTGAGTTATTGGACATCAAGGAGTTGATCTGTTGGACTCCAATATCAATTGAGAGACCATGAGTTAGAGATGTAGTTAGATACAGTTAGATCCACTTGGTAGATTCAAATGCTACCTAATGCATTTGTTTCCTGTGTGGTTTGGTTTGCTTAGTTTGTATGTTCATCCTCCATTCAATTGCTGCAATATAATCAGAACTCTCTGCTTGAAGATCATATGGCATTCAAATTTTAACATGGTATCAGAGCCTTCTCAGGAAGGTTTCATGCTTATTTCTCCCCTGTAAGGAAAATAATGATTCTAATAGTTCATATGTTTTAGTGTTCTTGCAACAAAATTGACAGGTGCTACATAACTTGTGTGAAGATTTGCAAGTATTCCATCCGGAGAAATTATGAGTTCTCATACTCCTGAACCATGAATCCTCACAACTTCCAATTATCTTGATTGGAAGGTTGATATGCAGTTGGCCTTGCGCAAGCATGGCTACCACAGGATCATTCATGGACGGGAGGCTGAACCTCATCGGCCGGTTGAGCAGAACAAGTTTCTGAACCGTTGTGATGAAGCATTTGAGTACTTATGTACTTATATGTCCAGAGATATCCTCTTCCACCTAGAGGGAATAAGGACTCCCAGAGAATCTTGGGAGAAGCTTGATAGCTTGTTTTAAAAAAATATGAGCTTTAGGGATACATTCTGGAGAATGAGTTGGTATCTTTACATCCCAACAGTTTTGAAACTATTGAGCAATTCTTTACTAAATTCAAGTCTCTAGTACTTCAATGTAGACAGTGTGGAATAGAGCAGAAGGATGAGAAGAATGTCCTTTCCATACTTAGAAAACTAGGCCCTGAATATTCTATATTTGTTTCCATATTTCATTCCAAGTGGGAAAGCCTTCCTGATTGGAAAATTCCTTCATCATATTTTTTTTGAGTCCTTAATCAAGGAGCAAGACAAGTTGATCCAAATGGGAGTCATCAAGACCTCCAAACATCAATATTTCCTAGTTACTAACTCTTCCAAAGAGAAAAAAAGGGGAAATCAAAGAAGAAGGAGCCAAAAGCAACTGATTCAAATCACCAAACTTTCGAAAAGGCCTTCAGCTCTAAGAGGAAAAAGAAAAAGTGTCCCTATTGTATGAGGGGTTTTCATCCAGAAGATTCATGCATGAAGAAGAAACTCAGACAAATGAAATATCTATGTGTTCACAACAATATTTCCCTTCCATGAAGAGCAGTGATGTCAAATGATGAAGAACAAACTGAAGAAGATGAGATATGCTTGCATGCAAGCCTCTCTCGACTGTCGAAGGCTTATGTGATAGATTCTGGAGCATCCAACCACATGGTTGCTTCCATGGAATCCTTCATCACTTTCCCTCTATCAGGAGGACATAGCAGTCAAATGGGAGATGACTCTAAAATACCATATGTTGATAGAGGTTTAGATAAAATCCAGCATGATGATTTCATGCTCTCTCCTACAGAAAAGCAAATTGTTGAAGATGAAGAAGAAGCATATTTTTCCCTACAATCAATTTGAATGGAAGAAAGTCTCCATGAAGTGAATCCTTCTCTTGGTGCTCCAGAAGTGTATGAGATATTTGATATATCATCTCCTCACATGGATTATCCAGAAGAATACATTCAAATCTTTGTTTGTGAAGAAAAACACTATTCCTATTTTTTGCAAAAATTTCCTAGTAATTCTTTAAATTTTGATCATAGTTTATCGGTGACTTTTTCAGAAATGGTAGAGGAATTTGATTTCTTTGTCTATAATAATGTTTCTGGTGTGAATATCAGTAATACCACTGATATTATAGAAATAATATCATATTATAAGAGTGATCCATTCACTCTCATTAATCTAGAGCTTCTAGTAAATTTCTACAGGATTACATGCACTGAAAATCAGAATTTTGAATAAAGAGAAAATTGTGCATCTACCGTCTCGGTGGAGCAAAGTTTTGGATATGATTTATTTTCTGATATGATAATATGTGATTCAAGTTTCAATATTCAAGAGCTTTCAGTATTTCTTATAAATTGTTTCACCAATTTTGGTGTGACAAATCAAGCACCGCAAGTCTCCTTACATTTTTCTGTTGAGGATTCGATGTTAGTTCTTTCTTATAAATTTGATGATATCTTATTTTGTGAAATATTGGATATTTATGAATCTATATCAGATTATGGAGGTCAATAATTCACTCTCCATGGTCCCAAGGCTTCTCTACCTTTGGTCACATGCTCATCTCCTCACAGAACTAGTAAAGAGGGAGACGGTCTGCTTCTGCCTTGACACTTGATCCTAACACTTGGGGATGATTTTACCACTCATGGTTTTCTGTTCAAGGATGACATATATAATTTTCTTTGGTGTTCCTCACATGGTTCGAATTCCCAAGAACCTTTTCTCTCTCTTCAGATGATTTCAGCTACTCTACATGGATCCAACTTTCACTGTGCAATTGTTTATATTTCTGATCCAGTTGAGTGCATTGTTATTCTTCCAAAGAGGAATATTCCTCCATAAATAAGAATGTTTTTTGGATTCATGGGTTTACTTGCATAGAAGAACCAAGATGCTGCTTCCGCATAGTAGAAGAAAATATTTTCACAAGTTTTTTCAAAATTTGTATTTCTGCTTATTTTGAGGGGGGGTTCCCATGAGGTTTTCCCCTGTTTCTTTGGTTGTATTAAGCATCATTTTTGTATTATATTCTAGATTATATTTGGGTGACTTATGGTCTTGCTACCAGGGCCCACAATTGTCCAAGTTAGGATTCAAGGCGGTGTTAGGATTATTAATCCTCCCTTGACCATACTATTTATTAGATTATATTTTCCTAACTTAGGAACCTTAATTCATTATTTGGATTCACTAGTACCATTGGGTCCACTTGGCCTAATGGGGCCACCTATATTAGTTACTAGAGTGTGGGGAACACTGCTAGATGTTAATTGCCACTTACTGCATGTGCATGCATCAGTTTGGGTGCCTCCTAGACCAATCCCTACATTTTAGGAGCAACTGGGAGTCCTGGCACCAACCTCCATCAGTTAGGTGGAGTTGGAACTAGTTAGTATTACTTAGCCCCCATTTACCTTAAGTTAGTTCAAAATCAGTTAGCTAGCACTAGAAATGCATGACTAATGCATGGCTCCATGGGGAGGAGCACTTTTCCTACCTACCACACTTAGTTGCACTAAGTTAACTAGTTGTAATTGATTGATTGAGCTATTGGACATCAAAGAGTTGATCTTTGGACTCAGACTTTGTCAATTACTTCACAATCAATTAGCTAGCACCAGTAATGCATGGATAATGCATGGCTTCATGGGGAGGAGTGCTTTTCCTACCTACCACACTCAGTTGCACTGAGTTTACTAGCTGTAACTGATTGATTGAGATGTTGGACATCAGGGAGTTGATATTTGGACTCATAATTTGTTAGTTAATTCACAATCAGTTAGCTAGTGCAAGTAATGCATGGATAATGCATGGGTACATGGGGAGGAGAACTTTTCCTACCTACCACACTCAGTTGCACTGAGTTAACTAGCTTACACTGATTGATTGAGTTATTGGACATCAGGGATTTGATCTATTGGACTCCAATATGGATTGAGAGACCATGAGTTACAGATTCAGTTAGATACAATCAAATCCACTTGGTATATTCGAATTGCTACCTAATGCATTTGAATTCTTTCTATTTGTAACCTATTGTACACTGGATATTATTATGATGAATATACTATAAATTATTGAGAAATACTTGTGCGTTTCCCGTGTGTTTTGTGTTTCTTAGTTTGTATGTTCATCCTCCATTCAATTAGTGCAACATAATCAAAACTCTATGCTTGAAGATCATATGGCATTCAAATTTTAATACCTTCGTCCGATCATAAAACTAGTGTTCACCTTCACGGGGGTGGTAGTGGATACGTGAATGTTGGGTCTACACCTTGCATTCCTTCTTATGTCCCATCGTCCACTGCACTATTTCCTTTGAATGTTGTTGTCATGATCAATTCTCCCTATATCCTATAGTTTGGACTCTTTACTGATTGCTTCCAGTTGTTTTGGACTAATATTTTTGTCATGTACAGTCCATTTTTTGTACACTCTCGTTGAGGCTTTGACTTGTTTGTTCCCATGACAGGTATAATTTTAAGTTGGCATGTAGGTTAGGACTACAGATCCTATTGCAATATGCATCTCCTTATGACCATTTTATTAATCTTGCACATTGATCTAGGGACTAAACATCAGTCTCATCAAAGATTAATCAACAAATAACTCATGAAATCGTGTAATCGGTCTACATAATGAGTAGCTGCTCTATCTAATCAGATAAAAGAATGATAATACAATACAATGTCATGATACAAGCATGAATGAATGAGCAATTCGAATCCTTAAGGAGGTCATTCGAATTGAATGAGTGAGTCTAGCTTAACTGAATGTAAGCCATAGTCAACACTCCAGTTAACCACTAATCGAAACCCTAATTTAATCAACTGAGCCCTAACTGAATTTGAAGTGCAATAAATGACTAAGTCTCAACTGAAAGAGATCAAACACATGTCATAGCAAGCCAACCATCAAGTGCTAGCACTTCAATGACTCCAATGAACCCCGATGAGGTTAACTAAAGTTGAACTAAACATCAAAAGTTGGTGGAGGCGCCCCTGTTGACTCTAGTTCATTAATTAATCATTAAATAATCAATTAAATGAAAGGAGGTGCCTTCACTTCCCTGTTAATTGATTGTAACCATTAGTTAGCAATTAGGTGCATTAATATCACTCAAATCACCCTTGGAGTGCTCCAGTTAGCCTCCCCGAATGTAGGAGAATTCTAAGTTAGCCTCCTTGACTGAAGGTAGGTGTGGGTGTGACTAGATAATGTCAATTAATTATCCATTGATGTCAATTTATGTCAATAATACTTAGGATAGTGGTTTAACTAGGCCAATTTGACCAAAAAGAGTGTGTATGGTGGTAAATGTCTCCAATGCCCCCCCTTAAGCTATACTCAAGGGGAGTTAGAAAACACAAATGCATAAAAATGCTAGGTTCCCGACAGCTAAGGCCATAGGTCACCCTGTACAATGCTGAAACTAAAAAAATGCTCAAAATAAACTAAGTGAGGAAAAGAGGGAAAACCCCCCCTGAAGCTGAACACTAAAAGTAGTCTGAATCACCCTGATGAACTGACCCCCAATAGTGAATGGAGGTAAATGAGATTCTTTTCTGAAAATCTCTTTGTGAATTTGTCTGCAATCTACTCATCAGTCGGGCAATATTGCAGAATGATGGTCATGTCATGCACTAGCTCCCTGATGTAGTGCATGTGGATCTCTACATGCTTGGTCCTCTACCTGGTAACTGGTTCTATGGATATATTAATAGCACTTTGATTTTCACAAAAGAGAACAATGGACAAAGTACTACCAATATCAAACTCTTAAAGAATGCCTTGCAACCAAACTGCTTGGATGCAAGAATTCACCGCTCCTCGATACTCGGCCTCTGCTAAAGATAGTGCTATGACAGCCTGCTTTTTGCTTGAATAGAAAATGGTGCCACCACAAAACATGAATACATATCCGGAAGTAGAATTCTGATCAATAGAATCACCTACCCAATCGGAATCTATGTATCCAACGAGCTCTAGCTTGGAGTCTGCAGCATAGTGAATGTCGTAGGTCTTGGTTCCATGAATATACTTGAGGATCCTCTTGGCTTCCTTTCAATGAATATCATGAGGCTGCTACTTATATCTTGATATAGCATTCATGGCATAACAGATATCAGGCCGAGAATGTGTCAAGTACAACAAGCTACCAATCAGCTGTCGATAGATAGTGCAGTCCATGGGAGGTGTATTTTTTCCTTCTTCAAGGATGATCCCTAAAAGGAAAGGGAATGGTGCAGGCCTAAAATAAGCCATGTTAAACTTGAACAATAGGTCTGAAATTTATTTGTACTGAGTGACCATAATCCCATCAGAATTTTGCTCAATTTCGAGCCCCAAAAATTGTTTTAGAAGCCCCAAATCACTCATTTCAAAGGCATTGTGGAGAGTAATTTTGATGGCTGAAATGGAGGCAACTGTGATACCTGTGATCAGTAAGTCATAAACATATAAAACAATGATAATTATATGACCATCATACTTCTATAAATATACATTTGGATCTGATCTACTCCTTTGAAAGTTTTGCAAGAGAAGGAAGGCATCCATCTTGGAATACCACTCTCTTGGGGCTTGTTTTAACCCGTATAGTGAGTTCTTTAGCTTGCAAACCAAAGATGGATCAGAGATGTATCCCTCAGGCTGCTTCATGTATATCTCCTCATGAATATCTCCATGCAAAAATGCTGACTTGACATCCATGTGATGCACTTCCCAGTGCTTGGATGCTGAAATTGCCAAAACAAGGCGAATGGAGTCCATTTTTGCAACCGGTGCAAAGGTCTCATGGTAGTCCACACCTTGGACCTGGGAGAAACATTTTGCCACCAGAATTGCCTTATATTTTCAGGTGCTTCCATCATCAGCAACCTTGGTCTGAAACACCCACTTGCACTGAACCAATTTCCTTCCCAGAGGAAGAGAAACTAGCTCCCAAGTAGTGTTTTTCTGAAGAGAATTCATCTCTTTATCCATGGAAACTTGCCATCTCGGATCCTTATGAGAATGATAGTAGGATTTTGGATCTGAAATAATCATCAAATATCAATTTTCAGATAGAAAATTATCAAGACAAGAGAGCGCAATACCTGCTCTTTGGAAATCAGACAGGTTCTCCTTGGATCATCCGGATTTCCAATGTTGTCTCTTGCGGAGGAGAGTGTCTGTCGAGCCCATGTAGGAAGATGATTTTGCACTTCAATTTCTGATTCAAAATATGATTATTGATGCAAAATAATATTATAAATCCAAGGATCCAAATCAGGGTCATCACCCCCAATTTCATCATCCAAATATTCAGTAGAATAGGAAGGAAATTCAGCAATTTTCTCCTTCACTAGTTCCACCTCCTGAAGAGGCTCATCAAACTTGACACTTCTCTCGATGATGATCTGTTTGGTATTGATATATAGAAGCTTGAAACCTTTAGATTCATTAGGATACCCAATAAATAGACATTCTATGCTTTGCGGTTGCAAATCCCTTCTTTTATCAAGTGGAATCTGGGCCCATGCAGTGGACCCAAACACCCGCAGGTTCGACACATCCAACTTATGTCAAAGTATGATTTGAAATGGGTCTTCCATTTCATGGATGAGTGTGGCACCCTATTCTGAATGTATTCTGCATAATGCATGGCCTTTGCCCACAAATTTGCAGCAAGCTTCTTGGATTCCAACATACAGGTGGTCATCTCCTTAAGAGACCGATTCTTCCTTTTCGCTACTCTATTCTATTGGGGAGTGTAGGGAATTGAATGTTGGACCTAAATATCACTTTGAGAGCATATGTGTAGAAAATAATTACTGATATACTCCCTTCCATTATAATATCTCAAGATCTTGATCTTAAGCCCAGAGACATTTTCGATCAAGGCCTTCAATTCAGAAAATTTTTCACATACTTCAGACTTCTTTTTGAGAAAGAAGACCCATGTGTACCTTGAAAAATCATCAATAAAAGTAATAAGATACCTTGTTCCATTCATGGATGTGATAGGAATCGGACCACTAATATCAGAATGTATCAGCCCCAATATGCATGTAGCTCGGTTTGCCTTCCCCCGATCGAACTTGTGCTCAGGGTGTTTTCTAATCACACAGCCCTTGAAAATTCCCGTGGTTGCCTTGATGACCGGGAGGCCTTCAACCATGGAGTTTTTCTGTAATTTCTGCAAATATTTGAAATTAATATGGCCAAACCTCTCATGCCACAGCCTACTAACCTCATTTCCATGAGTTAGCAGAGTGGTGGGCTTTGCATCTACAACAAAGTGAGAGAACTCATAGGCTTTTGCATGATGGTTTGCAAGGCCTTTAGCAATGAGTTTCCTAGATGCAATTTATGTTATCTTAACATCATTTGGGATAAAAGAAACTCTCTTAGTCACTCATGTATGTGTCATCCGATAGACACTAAGGAGATTTGATGCCAGAGACAGTACATACAAAACATTTGAAAAAAATCCATTTTCAAGATCAACAGTACCTTGTCCTTCTGAAATGATGGTGGAGTCATCTCCCATGTGGATGGGGATGGATTTGCTGGTCTCCAAGGATGAAAAGGAGTCTCTTTCAGCCATCATGTGGTTTGAAGCTCTAGAATCAATTAAGAGTGCTTTGGACTTCGAAGTGCTTGCCATGAGGGCATGACCTTTTTCATGCTGTGGTTCTCGATCTTGCTGATCTCTCCTTCGAAATATTTACGGAAGATTGATGTGATTTCTCTCAAGGAAAGAGGTAGCTTCATCAAGATTCTTCTTCATGTAGGTATGTTCAGGGTGGAATCCCTTCCCGCAATAAGAAAACTTGAATTTTTCCTTGCCATGGTGCCCTTTTCCTTTGTTCTTCCTTGAGCCAGAAGACTCATCATGCTGCTGGTTTTCAACTCTAGGTTTAGGAGCATCAAATTTAGTTTTTGGGTTCTTCTACTGCTTTCCTTCACCCTTCAGATATTTGGGCCCCGAGACATGGAGGGCTTGATCACGGGAAGATCTGATGATCCCCATCTGAACAAGCTTATCATGTTCACTTGTTAGGGACTCAATGAAGGCATTGAGTGTAGGCATCTTCCATCCAGGAGTTGTGAGCTTCCCCGCACGAAATGTAGAAATAAAAACTGAATAATCAGCCCCAATCTTGGAGAGTATGGCGAGGATGAGCTGATCATCCTCCTTCTCCACTTTGCATCACTTCAAGAGTAAAACAATATGCTTGAACTTTGTGAAAAAGTCATTCAGAGTCTCGAAATTGGAGGGTTGGAGAGACATTAATTCATTTTTGAGCTAGTAAATTCTCAAGTCATCATGCTTTCCATATAGAGTTTCCAATTTGTCCCATATTTCTTTTGGAGTCTTCAATCCCACAACATGGAAAAGAAGATCCTAGGAAATAGAGAGGCACAAGAAACCGAAGGCTTCACCCTTCTTGTTCAAAAATCTTGATTTTTCTATGGTTGAACCGAGCTCATCTTTAGTGTCCATGGTGACTCTAAAGAGTCCTCTAGAGCACAGCTGAATCTCCATATCACCTTTCCATGAGTGGAAATTGTATGGATTCTAGAGATCTACTAAGGAGGCCATCTGGATTTGCTAGAGAAAATGATTCACCTGTAGGAAACCTGAAAATCAAAACAGAAAGGGCAATGTAAGGTCAGACAGCCTACACATTTTAGGCTTTCATCAAACCCAGCATAGTCAATCAGGCAAGCTTGATCAACAAGTTCTTTACTTGGGGTATTAAGTGGTAAGCCTTGGCTTCTGGTGCAGTGCTGGATTTTTGAGCTATTGCTCAATTTTCATGTAGAAATCTGTCAAAAAGCTTGTTTTTGAGAGATAGAGCTTCATCCCATCGTAAGCTCTGATACCATCTTAATATTGCACATTGATCTAGGTACTAAACATCAGTATCATCAAATATTAATCAACAAATAACTCATGAAATGGTGTAATCGGTCTACAGAATGAGTAGCCGCTCTGTATAATCAGATAAAAGAATGATAATACAATACAATGTCATGCTACAAGCATGAATGAATGAGCAATTCAAATCCTCAGGGAGGTCATTCGAATTGAATGAGTGAGTCTAGCTTAACTAAATGTAAGCCATAGTCAACACTCCAGTTAACCACTGATCAAAACCCTAATTGACTCAATTGAGTCCTAACTGAAGTCGGAGTGCAATAAATGATTGAGTCTCAACTAAAAGAGATCAGACACATGTCATAGGAAGCCAACCATCAAGTGCTAGTGCTTCAATGACTCCAATGAACCCCAATGAGGTTAACTGAAGTTGAACTGAACATCAGAAGTTGGTGGAGGCACCCCTGTTGACTCCAGTTCATTAATTAATCATTAAATAATCAATTAAATGAAAGGAGGTGCCTTCACTGCCCTGTTAACTGATTGTAACAATCAGTTAGCAATTAGGTGCATTAATATCACTTAGATCACCCCTGGAGTGCTGCATTTAGCCTCCCCGAATGTAGGAGAATGCTAAGTTAGCCTCCTTGACTAAAGGTAGGCGTGGGTGTGACTGGATGATGTCAATTAATGCTCCACTGATGTCAATTTATGTCAATAATACTTAGGGTAGTGGTTTAACTAGGCCAATTTGACCAAAAAGAGTGTGTATGGTGGTAAATGTCTCCAACACATTTCTCCTTAACTTTAGGTACAAACCCACTTTGTAATGGCATAGAACCTTCATACTGCTATTAGAAGTGGCATTATGTAAGTGGTAGAGCTTTCCTATTCATAGGTGCCCTAGTCAAATCCCGCTTTGTAGTTTGGTACCCATGTTGAGATTCCTCCTCTAGGTTTGGGAGTCCCTTATAGTCCTTCCATGTCCTTGAGAAAGAGCTTCATATCTCTCTTCAACCTTATGCTGGCCATCTCCCATAGGTACTCCCTTGTATATCAAGTTGAAATTGCATTTCTTGTGTTTCTCTTTCCTTATTGAGAATTATGCCAACTCCTTTTTTCATAGTTATAATCCATGTATTCGTAGCTTGTCTCAATCCTACCCAAGTAGATCCTTTTACATATCCTTTGCAACTTGATCATCCCTTTCCGAGAGGAGACCTTTCCCCAAGTGTCCTCATCCTGCACAGGCTTCCTTACATTGAGCATAGGTATGTTCCACTACTTGGAACTATTTTTCTTTCCCATGACACTCATCTCCTCCTAGCTATATACTATAAGCACTTTTATTCTTTTTCAATCTTTTCAATCTGAAAAAGTCTAAAAAAAAAAAAACCAAAAAAAAAAAATAGCCAGATGGGAAATGATATTACTTTTGGCAGTTGTCTTGTTGTGTCACCTTCAATTACAGAAGTGTATATCACATCGATTGATTGGGTTGTTAGTATGACTTTAGGATCTGTACTTATTACTCTGAGTTTTTTCCACTGGCTAGTTATGCTTCCAGTCCCTATGGAGTCTCTATCGATGCCTCTTGTGTTGTAGAGTTGTCCCAGTTTGCATATCGAGTCTATGCTTCCTATGTTTAGTCACCATTGTCCTTATTCTCGTGTTCAAAGGAATTCTAGCATGATTCGACCATTTCTTAGTTATCTTGACTTTGCATGTCAGCCATTCCTGGTACAGTTACTAGTTCATGTAGATTTTGTTCGTTTGAGTCCTTCCACATTATCCAGGGTTGTTGAGTACCTCATTTTGGTTGATGGAGGATGCCCTAATGCCATCCGTCTAGAACATTCCATTCCATCGACTTCAGATCATTTATTCTGGAATAGGAGTCTAGAATCCATTTGAGTGCCTTGAGACTTACAGTCATCAATGGTAGGTTCTCTCACCATCAACATTTTTTGGAATACATCAATGTCCCCTAATCATTGGATTCTTTCAAATGTTCAACCTCAACACATATATTCACAGTTGTTAGATTGCACTATGTACCTTGACTCTCATTATCATTATCGATGGGATATATCGCGTTTGTTAATGGTATACATCAATGACATGTAATCAAATGATGGACCATCATGTTCAACCTTGACACCTTTATTGGCGTGATGGGACATGTACTCGTAGCAGTTTACGTAGAAGACCTCCGAGCTCGGTTGCATTCCACATATGCGACCTCCTTGATCGTGCTAGTATTTATGAGATGTTAGCTCTCATGACCAAATTCTAGTATAGTACCAAATATATTCATTCACTATGGAGATGTTGTTCAATGTATATTGTACGTTGTGATGACCACACAAGTCATTTGTATGTCATGCCTATTCATGGCCATTGTACTCTATGTATTCGGGACTGCTACATGTATATTTGCAGTCACATGCTGATATTTATCATTGTATTGTACTAATGAGTGGATAGTTCTTCCACTTGGGTGGATAGTTCTTCCACTTGGGTCTTCATTACTCCACTTCTAGGATGGATATAATGTATTTTTTCCATCATGTTACCCCTTTGACCTCACACATTAGGGGGAATTTGTTATAGTTGATTTTACCACACTTGGTATATCACTCCTTTATGTCCTTCCATGTCCCTCTACAGACTCTTTGGATCCCCTTGCTCAATTTATACTTTGATCAACCAAGAAAGTCCCCAAAAAACAACTGTTAATGTGTATACGCGACTTATAAACCAATACCTGCATGTACACGTAGCTTTTGAGCCAATACCCATGTACATCGGGAAATGTGCATGAAGACAAAAAAAATTGGAGTTTTCCTCATAGAGTCCCGAATAAATTGACTCTTGGCCTTCCATATGCCTTAAGAACGCTTGGACTCGACCCTCCATTGCCTATTGGAGGGATATATACTAAGCCTCTTGGATGCATTGAAGGAGGAAAATTTTGGAGAGCAAGGAAACTATACTTCATTATTGACTCACTTATTTATGATTGAGTTTGTATCCCTTTGTCCCTTTGGATCACACCTTGCTTCTCTTACCAAGCTTTCCTTTTCTTTGCAAGATTTCCATATGATGGAGGATTGAAGTGGTGGAGGCCCAAGTGGAGGACTGAGTTTCTCTGTTTCGATGAAGTGTCGACATAGTTTGTCACTATTCTATCTCTATTTTATTAATAGAAATATACATTTCTCGTTCAATACATGTGCATAACCATGAATATTTTATCAATGGATGTTGTTATTTGTTTATACATGATGAATTATATATGCTAGAGTAGGCCTAACACTTTGATATATAGCATGTTTGTCTTGTTTATTGTTGTTGAGAGCGAATTTTGAATATAAGTGTGTTGGAAAATCTCAATGGGGATCTACATCAACCATCTGGAATAAAGTATGCTTCATATCCCTTAGTGTTAGATGGATTTATTTCTCTTGCATATTGGAATGGATTGATTTCTGGTGTCATTCAATCTGTTGTGGTCTACCCCAAGCCATAGGAAGTTTCTCTCTGTAACAATACCATGCATTATTGTTGGAACAGGGTGACTTGCAGATAAAAGAACCCTAAGAAATCCATCCAGATGTTCAGGAACCTATTCTTTGTGACACCATTATGGAACGACGCATACACCATACATGGAAGAACTTGATTCCCTTATTTCAGGTGGCTAAAGCTGGACATCTCTCTGCACAAAGAAAATGGTACTCTGCTACTGAAGTAGCCAATGACTTTCATCACCTGAATGAATACACAATGGAGACCATTGTTTCTTTAAGGAAGAATGATCTAACCAGTAGTTGACATGTTGTCAAACTTTGACAAATTCTATCACTTTGACTCATTTGATAGGTTCAACATCGACTTTGATAAGTTCGAACCTCAACACAACCGACATCGACAACTTCAACAGGTTTAGCGATCGACATACATTGATAGAATGTCTCTGTCTTCTAGTCGTCTACGACGGTTGAACTTATGAATGTTATAAATTTTTGTAACTGAACATAACGGTTAGTCACCCAAGTGTGTCAACATTTTATATAAACATGTACATTATTGTAACAATCAACCAACCCTTCATAGAGAAGAAGTAATAATAGAAATTGCATCGAATTTTTGCATATTGTCTGTGCACATACTTTTTGTCAATATAGTGTGCTTCCTTATTTACTTGTTCTTTTTCTATGCTTCCACCATAACAGTGCTGGACTCCTTCAATTGACTGTTGTCCCCAGCATGCACCTGGGCACAACCTGGATCATCTGTCGCGACTCATTTTCCCTTATTTTTCTTCTTTTGTTCTTCCTTCTCTACTTCTATCACAGCTCCTTTTACTTCTTACAACCTGGCTCTTTTAAAACTTGGGAATAATTCTACATGCACCTAGGCACAACCTGGATCATTTGTCGCGACTCATTTTCCCTTATTTTCCTTCTTTTGTTCTTCCTTCTCTAATTCTGCCACAGCTCCTTTTACTTCTTACAACCTGGCTCTTTTAATACTTGGGAATAATTCTAACTAAATTCTTCCTATCTTTCCCTAGGCCCAACATACCACTTTTTCATGTACCCATTTAACCTATTGGGAAAAGGGGTAAGTTTTTTTGTGTTCAACTCTCTATCACAATAGGTTTATCATCTATGTTATAGATAGTATTTATCCCATAGTTGTGGCACACATTCCACATAAATCATTAGTACCTTTTAATGACCATGAAAACTAGTCTCTAACATAGCACTTTCAAGTATAGATATAAAAATGCATACATATAATCCAGATCACATATTCCATCAATTAACATTGATTCCTTACAAGCATCACAACACATGCATTACTATAAACACATAGGACTACCATGTCTTTGCAAATCAATCCATGTTGAGCAACAAACACCATTCCTTTAAAAAATGATTCCTTTACAAAAAAAGGGATAGCCATGCCATAATAAGACTATACTAACAAGTCACATAAGAATTATTCACATGATCATATGATATATGATTTGCATGTACATAATATTGACATAAGCACATACTTACTTAATCGTCAGAATTCCCATAATCTACATAAACATCACATTAGTCCCAAGTACATCAAAATGATGTAATCAAATGACCAATGTATACATCATAAGAATTATAACCACATTCTAGAACATATGACTTAATCATTATACAAAGACTTACATAACATCATCAAGTATAAGGGCTAAATTTATATTTCGTCAATACCTCTCAACGCATTAAGAAAATAACTCTGAAACACTTGATTTATTAAGGGAAACTAGGTGTTAAATCTCCATGTACCACCCAACCAAAGGCACTCATTTGACGTGTACCTCTTTTGTCATGAGTCCACTCTTGAGTTGGGTTATGGTTCCATTAGGACCAAAGGACACATAATTCTTCTCAACAACTAGACATCAAGTCCATATCCAACCCAAGCTAAGAGACTCAAGTATTTAGTTATGCTTGATCTTTCATGGATACAGTACATAAAACCTACTCGATCACACATGATAGGACAAGGAAACAACCCCTTTCCAACCAACTTACTAGGATAGAAAACAAAGCTAATTGTAATTACTATCAATCCATTAGCTTATAAAGCATTAATATCATACCTTACTTCATTAGGGTGAATCCCTTATCCCAAACAAATAAACTTACAAAAATGTGACATAGGTGGCAATGCACCTATGACCAATCAATCTAGATACATATTTCCATGCATGTATCTACATCCAAGGAACAAGAAAAGAGCTAAGCCCTTTTTTACCAAACCCTAGACATGAACAAGAATTATTCCATCACAAAAGTCTTAAGCTAAGTAATATGTATTTAATGCTTATGCCACTCATTCATTCATGTACATAGGGAGAAAATTCCTAACCTCGAGTACATCTGCACCAAAATAATTAGTACATAACTAAGTGCATATAAGGTTGTTTCCTTCAATAATCACCATATAGTAATCATAGAAACAATACATATAAAATTCATTGTAACTTGAAGACTCTTGTTGATCATAACAAGGCCACGCATAGCAATGTGTTACCACTACAACACACATGGACAAATCCCTTTCAATATCATGGATGGGGAGAAGCCCTCTTCCCTAAGCACATAACACAACTGTAAAAGATGCATAATTTATAGATAAATCATAGAGGTCTAATCCCTCTCACGCATTATGCTCAACCAAATATTTGGCTAATGTAATTGTAGAGGAACAAATCCCCCTCCTATAGTAGCTATAATCCACATTTGATTATTCTATTCCTACACATCGCTGACAATATTAAAGAACACTAAAAGTACATATGTATATTTCAAATACCAATACATGCATTCACTATTTAATTCTCAATCATATCCTAATGCATATAATCCCAATGCATATTCCATACATACTCTATGGTTTTTACTACTGAGTGTAACACTATACAATTACCATGCAATTACTAATTCATATTACTTATGGATTTACCATGTGTGTGCGTGTGCGCGTGTGGGTGTCATAAATTCAATGTAATGGGATTTAGGGATATTCCCTTATCCCTTCCCACACATATATGCATATAATATAAATTCAATGCCATGGGAACCAAGGATGCATTTACATAATCTTGTAAATATATATATTAATTCAAACACATTTAATGCAAAGGGATTAGGGTTATTCCCTTTAGTTCCCATCTCACATTCACGCATTAACATTCCTAAATGAAATGGGGTTGCATTTACATAAGTTTGTAAATATGCATATTAATTCAAATACATTAATTGCAAAGGGGTTAGGGTTATGCCCTTCATTTCCAAGCTCAAATTCACACATTGGCATTCTTAAATGAAATAGGGTTGCATTTAGATAATCTTGTAAATATGCATATTATTTCAAACGCATTCAATGCAAAGGGATTAGGGCTACACCCTGTATTTCCCAGCTCATATTCATGCATTGAATTTCCTAAATGAAATAGGGATGCATTTACATAAGCTTGTAAAAATGCATATTCATTCAAACACATTCAGTGCAAAGGGATTAGGGATACACCCTTCATTTCCTAGCTCACATTTACAATGTTAAAGGAAACAAGGGAAACACCCTCAGTCATGTATCCATCACACTCATAGCATGTCCACAGGTAACCACCACTGGAGGGCGATGGGCTCGGCTCTCCTCGAGAGCAAAACCACCTTCTCCTCACTACAAGAATCAGAGATCAATTAATTAGTGAAGAATCTAAATAAATCATTAAATACAAAAATAAATCATCAATGAGAGAGACACCCTCACTATTTCTCATATCCATTTAAACAAGTAAAAGTGAGGAGACAAATGCTCCTTCAATCTCCTATAATTCAAGCAACCTAACATATTTAAGAAATAAGGGATGCACCCACCCTACATTTCTCATGCAAACAACCATAATATATCATATACATAATAAATTTAAGGCTGTGACCACACTTCTTACTATTGAATGTGTAAACACACACACAATAGTGAAAAGACTCTTTCCTCACCACTTTTTGCAACATCAATCCACCTCAACATTCATATGAAACAATATTAATTAAAGTAGAGAAAGGGTTGTTCCTATTTCACAAGGATTTGTCCTTCTAAACAATGGTTCAACCTTCGAATACTTTGGAAGCAACAAAATAATAATAAAAGGATATCAATGTAATACCTCATTTAGTGCTAATCAAAGTAATTGAATGAAATCATTTTATCTAAATATAGGTGATGGATCAATACTCAAGTATAATGGTTAATCTCTCTGTGTAAACTAAGCATTGAATTATTCATGTATGAGGATCTAATATCAAGGATAAATATAGCCCAAACACTGCGACCTAGGAGGACACATTGGAAATATGTAGACAATATTCATACTTATTCTAGAACTTTGGGACGAAGTTTCCTGAAGTGGGGGTATGTGTAGCACCTTTTTATCTTGACTCTTGAGATTAGGATAACTATTATTTGAGGGCATTTAGTGATGAATGACTTGGTTATGTGCAGGTTGAGCACAAAAACTATGTTTAAACTTATACTTTGAGGGAATCTAGTTTGTGATGTCCTAGACATGTGTAAAAGAATTAATTACTGATGAGAAATGACTTAAGAAGAATTATCAGACATATTGATTAAATAATGAGTAAATTATGATTATGAAAATGATGTCGACTTTGGTCAATTACAAATACAGTTATATTATGATTTCAATTGTGAATGAAAAATCAAATTCAAAACTTTGAAATACTCAGTAATCGTTGTCTTTTTGAAGATTAGCTACATATGCTCTACTTCTCACAATGTTATTGATACCATTGTCTTTTTGAAGGTTAGCTACATATGCTCTACTTCTCACAATGTTATTAATACCATTGTCTTTTTGAAGGTTAGCTACATATGCTCTACTTCTCACAATGTTATTGATACCATAAAAGAAATTCTGAAACAAACAAGCTTGTCTCGTATCAATCCAAAGAATAAGTATCTCACCTACGTTCCATTATGATGGTACACAATCGAGCAGTTTTATTTCCATTTTTTTTTAATATTGAGGCTGTTGAATGTAAACTCTATCTTCACTAAAATGAAAAGTTCATCATGTTAAATTAATTTTATCTTCACTTAACAGGAAAGACGGTTGATATATTAGACGAGTTTAGTATATATCTTAAAAAGAGTCGTTATGTGGGTTTTATTTTTAAAAAGACAAAGTTGTATAGATATCTATTTTTTCTATTTCTACTCGAAAGTAAAAAGCTGGTATAAGTATTTAATTTAGAGGTTTATTGAAATAGATAAAGTTGTAATTTAAATAAAAAATTTATTATTATATTAATATAGTTGTTATATTAATTATTTTTAACATAAGGGTTTTTGTAAATAATGTTATTATGTTGATTGTATTTATTTTAGTTTAAGAAGGTTGATTCTTTTGGTATGAACACATTTTGATTAAGTTGCTATATAACTCACAATGATTTAGTGAGATACAATTATAGGATTAATGTAAATATGTGCTAGTTCTTTGAGGTAAGCAATTAATATTGGATTTTTATATGATCTAAGTTTGAATGTTATACAATATTATGGATGGAAATTAGTATAGATTGTCATATAAAATTGAATGGGATAATCAAGAAGCAAGTTCTATGAAATAACATGAACACTTATCCAATTTCATGTTTAGGTAATGCTTAACAAAAAAAATTATAAAATAACATTCTAGAGTACTTAGAAAAATTAATAATTAATAAAAAAAATATTTAACCACCATAAGCTAAGTGACATACAATTATATGTATTCATTACACATATAATGAAGAAAATATCCCCTCATACCATTTTAAGAGTACTAATATGCTATGTACCAAGTTGTTGTCGAGACAACCATGATCAAGAGATTGTCACAATGCACATCCATGTCTTAAAAAATAAAAACAAAACTTTAGTAGGTCTAAGAGGTGATTTCTACGTATTTTTGTGGGGAAAACATGGAATGTCTCCTTTCAAAATCCCAATCCCAATGGGGTATTAAGATTAAGAGCCTTGTTGGATCCATAGGGGCTTTGTTCAGTTTTAAATTTGAATCCATTTGCAATGAATTTTTCGATTGTTATTTATGGATAACATTAAAGATTTTATTTTTATGAATAAGATAAATTATTTAGTTTGAAACAACTTTTGATCGAGTACTCTGGGGTTTCATTTTTTTTAATACAGCGAACCTGTCCAAGTGTTATTAGGTTTATTTGTTGTTAAATATTTTTGTGGTTATAGACAAGTAAATCACAATAGTTTTGATCTGGCGCCCCTTAGAATAAAAGGCAATGCATCAAAACTTCCTCGATTTAGTCGATATTTGATGTAACCCTCCTGCCAAGATTTGAAACTATTAACAAATTGGAAATGGATGTATTATGTTGTTATGAGATATGTTTAACAAATTGGAAAGTGAAGAAAATTGTTTTACACCTAGACTTGATTAAACACCTAATAGAGGATAATTCATATCCTATCCAAAAATTTAAATGCACTGAAGTATAGATTGGTGACAAGTAGTTAACAAAGAAGTAGAGTGAATTTCAAAGATGGACACTATAGCGGATTAATAGGTTTTAAGGAGATCGTTGCATTGTTGAATTCATAAGATAACTCTTACATAACTTCCATTAACATCACGTCTAGTGGGACATCTTTAAGAAGAGGGAAATATTAAAAATATGGATGGATTCTTTTATTTGAAATTTGAAAATATTATACAAATGACAATTATTCCTCCCATTTTTAGTTATAATGTGACAATTAGAATCAAATAATCAAATAAGGATAATTCATGAAAGAGGCATTTTTGCCAAACAAAAAAACTTTGTCGAAACTTGCTGTGAGTGTCAAAAGGGTCAAACATAGACAATTTTTGTAAAACAAGTATGGACATGATCAACATGATGAGCTGAACCCAATGATTCTAAGCTCTCAACATAGTGAAATCTAAATGGAAAGACAACTAGTCCTTAAAGACGACCATCAAGGAGACTATCATGACACACATAATATGACTAGGAAAATCTATCAAAGGGTCATCTCATAACAGGAATAATGAAATGAGGTAAGGACATGAAGAGCTCATTGAATTGGACATTAGGATACTAATGAAAGTTCTAGGAGTTCGACTAAGTCGCTAAGTTCTAACACTTGGAAATCGTATTGAGTTGAGAATCAACTTTGTTAAAATTTATAGGTTGGGAAGTAGTCTTATGTGAATGTTGAGTTATTTATGCATTGAATTTCAATAATGTGTCAGTCGGTCATAATTCAGTAATTTGTGATTGTTACTTACCACAATTTACTTTTATCTTCTCTCCTTGGAGGGGAGGATAACCAAATAGATTTGAATTCTTACATGGATTTAGTTGTGCTAAAAGTTGGTTGGTTACCGATCATGTTGTTATTGATGTGACATATATTGTATTTTAATTAGATATCATGGATCCTTATGGATGATTAGGAGGTGTTGGAAATATAAGCCACTACTGAAAATTATTGAAGAGTATTACTAGATTTACATTACATGGAATTACTATCGAATTATTGGGAATGAGTTGGATTCTTATTGGATGTGACATAAAATTAGTGACGATAGAACCATTAGTTCTTATTTCCATGGTTATTGATGAAAACAGAAGAGGTTAGCAGGAAGACTTGAATATGAAAAGAAAGTAAACTAGGGTTTGGTCGGTCTTCCTGCAAGGAAAATCTAGAGATACCTAACCTAGTTAAGATAGAATCTCAGTTTAAATCATTATAAATATTCTAGGATAAATTTCTTATTAGGTTTATGATTAAATTAGTTTTAAAAGCTACTATATATGTTAGGTTTTAGACTAGATTTAACAATTAGTCCTAAAATATTTAATGACCAAACATTTCCCAAATTTTAGAAAACAATATTGAATCCATACATATAAACCCTATATCCCAACACCTATATAAATTCCTCACACATAATTATAAACTCATTAAAACTAGATTATTAAAAACTCAGCACTTAACCAAATCAACACACAGGGTTTACACTTAGCTTTGAAAACAAAATACTTAGTATAACATTACAAGGTAACCAAAAGGGTTTACCAAATTAACCAACCAAAAAATAAACTATCAAATAAAGATGGACGCATCATCTAATAAATAGAGTCACCATCTAAGAAACAAAATATCAACTAAAATAAACAATTTACAAACCAATGTTAACACAAAATCCTGGAACCGAGATTAAATCCATTGGTGTCCAAATCCACAATAAATATGTGCAGAACTAGCTGCTTAAAAGCATTACAATGAATTAAATAAACTATGCATTCATCCACTATATCAATTAACTATCGATTTCCACCCATTATCAAAACCTCTTAAGAGTTTGTTGGAATACATTCATGCCATACCTAAATTAACCATCAAGTCCCATAAACATCGTCTGGGATCATTTAAAAACCATTTAAATTAAATAAAAAACAATAATCATAATCCAACATCGAATCCCATGAGTTCTAGATGGGAGCGTTTTAAGCCTTTACATGAAAACAAAACTAAAATAACGAAACCAAATCAATCAGCCTTTGAAACCCCTAGGGTCACGTTGTCAGTCCCCATAGAAAGAAGGGCCATGCTTACAGTGTTGGCATTATAACCTTTAACAAATCACATTATGAATTAAATGGAGAACAGAGCTAGGGATTTTCCCTTTGCTTCTATACAGAAGCAAAACACCAAACTGAAAACAACTAATATAAATTAACAGAGGTAAAAATCCATTAATGGTAAACATTTCATAGAATACAGCATGGGAATAAACCTAAAATATATCCACATTCAAATAATATGAATCAACATAATTAACATAGTTCCATTTCTAGAAATGACACTGATATATCAGAACTCTCCTTATAAAATTAAATACATTGATGTCAACAACGATGTGCCCAAAATAAACAACTTAAATAATAAAACCACATTTGCGAGTTACTCTCTTGATTACACATAGCTCCAATTTAAAGGAAAACACGGAGTTTTAAAAACCAATTAACAGAGCACCCATATTAAGATATCACTATCACCATTAAAAGTATGCTCAGGCTTTAAACCTTAACTATGATTTCATAAATTAAAACAACGAAGAGTCGGTAACATAGAACAACAAAACCACTATAAAATTTCCAACAAAAGGTTTTATTTAAATGAGAAATTCACCATAGTCATTACCACATTACAAACGCCTGAACGGGCCATAAATCATAAAAAAACCCAAATCTGCGACTAATTCTAAGCTTTGTTCTATCCCAAAACCATGGCACTTCCCTAGTGGGAAGCCATTACAAACTACACAAAGAGAACCCCCAATTCCTTTCAAAAACCAAATATGACCAAGCATATGGTTGAAGGCCCTTGCGTATGGGATTACCCGGTGATAGCTGAGGGCCCTTTCACTTCCCCACTTTTTCTAGCTGCTCCACTATCAAAACCTGCAACAAAAACCATAGGTGCATCAGAAGTATGCTGCAACCAATTACTAAAATGAATAGCTCAATATTTTAAAACCACGAAAGTTGAATACATATTTGTCAAGCAATTTGAATGAACATTGTGACCATGCCTCTATCAGCGAAGCCCCAACGATGGAGCTCGCTCCCTTCTTCAATGACCTTGCCATGCAGAAGAAATGACTTTGAATCCCTAGTTTGGGATTTTTAGTTTGCGCCAATGTGGAGGAGCCATGCATCCATCACATGCCTCATTTATTGAGAGAGCTAACATCCACTTTAAAATTTATTTTTAAACCCCCTTCCCTATATTATTATGCTCTTGTTCTTTTTTTTTAAAGTTTTGTACCAACCAAAAACTTAAACCCTTAGTGTTTAGGGCTTTCGAATATTTTCCTTATGTGCTAGGTATTTTCCTCCCTTTAGTGCACATTTCCGTAGCATAGGCTTAGCGAAAGAACACATGCAATTACCATGAATACATCATGCATTAGTTCATGATAAATAAGTAATCCCAAATCGTAGGATTTCCTTACCTTTTCGAGTGTGTCGTTAGGAAAAATCTAGCCACTCCTCCCCTTTAGATGCAGAGGTAAGTTAGCCTCGCCATTTAGTAAATAAAACTAGGTTGCGTAAAATAGCATCCAATGTAAACAAGCAATATCAGAACATCACTAAACCAACTAAAGAACATCAAGATACAAGCACAGACAGTACATAAGTAAATGACAATAAACACGATCATAACAGAATAATATGTAATAACCTACGTAAGAGAATTAGAACAAGGATACAAGTATAGTTCCTATTAATTCATTATATTTCTGAAGTTAAGTATAGATATCCCTTAGATCTTAGCAATGATGTTGACCCTACAATTTTTTTAAATTTTACGGATTTTAGGGACATTATAAGTGGTATCAGAGCCCAGTTTCAAACAATGAGAGACCTTACGAGCGCTACTAAAACATCCATTGCATAATAAATATTTCGAAACTATATTTGTGATTTTGTAAACTAACAGAATATAATTTGTTGCAAATGGTTTAATTGCATATATAAAGAGCAGTCCAAATCATGGACATAGAAGAGGACAACAATCGACAAGGGAACCTAAATTCCCCAACCCGAGAAGAAGAACTTGTGGTGGAATTGAATTTCGATCTAATGAATACTATATAGATTCTACAACAAGATCTACAGAGCTTTAAATATGATAACATGAATGAAAGAAGAGAACAAAAAGCAAGAAATGAAGCTTTACTCTGGAACTTGACAGGATTAAACCCTCATGGACAGCCTACCCATTCAACAAACAAATCCAAGGAAAATTACCATCATAAAAGAAGGACCAACAGTCTAAAGGAAGAGGGACGAGAAGAACACACCCATGATCTCCTAGAAGAACAATATCACAATTCTTCCAGTGATGGATCACTTTCTCCTTGCAAGAAAAGGCAGAAAAATGATGAGAGCCTTCAAGGAGAATTTTGAAAGATCAAAGCCCCAACTTATGAAGTAGAAATGAATACCAATGAGAAGGCTGAAGAATGGCTCCTGGGTATGACTAAATACTTCCGAGTACATAACTACTCCAGCGAGATGAAAGCCCAACTAGCCATAAATACAACTTAAAGAAATCAAGAGCAGAAGTTTCATTGAAACAAGTTTAAAAGTTTAGTATTTAGAGATCAATTACTCTAAAAAAGAAAAAGATAAGGGGTGAACCCATATTATTAAAATGGAAAAGCCTTATTCAAAGAACCCTTTATGTGCATATTTTGAAATCTAAGCCTACTAAGTTTGATGTTGAGATTCAAACTTTTTGTTTATTAATTACAATTTATTTAAAACAAAAGTTAAGATTGTCTTATTTGAAGCTAACATTAATAGTCGTTACTAAAAGATTTAATGCTCAAGTTAGAAGTAGATTGAATTCTATTTGTTTGGTAGGTATACTTCTTAAATAAGTTAATTATTATAGTATTTTACCTCTAGTTGCTCAATAAAATTTGGCAAATGTTGTAGTGAATTTTAGTGTTTGAATTTCATATTTTTATTGGTCAAAGAGCCAAACTTGATGTGCTCATAGAAAGTCTAGTAAATTTCTATTTGTTATCCCTTTACAAGTTCCATTTTGAGTAATTAAAGTGAAAATATTTTGTACTTGTTCACGATTGAAAGGGGAGCCTTGCAATAAGGATTTATAGTATTTCGAAAATGTCCTTTGTGAGGGAGACCTTGAAAAAGTGAAGATTAGATTGCAATCATTGTGCTGCAAATTGTACTCCTTCTTGTTAGATAGTTAATAAAAAGTTTAAAAATTATTGGTGGGCATGGCCTCTTATTGGGGTGAACCACGTATATTGTTCTTCATCTCTTGCATTGTGCCTTAATCTTGTGATTTGACCCAAGTCAATATTCCGCAATTATTTGTTTCTAAAAGAATACTCATTTTTCTTTGTTTAATGAATGTATTATGGTTTGTGTTACCTAAATATAAATGTTAAGACATTGCATACAAGAAGCATATGGATGTTTATGTTCAAGACAAACTATATCAATAATATATTGTTATCCTTATTGAATGATGGTTAATAGATTATAAACATTATATACATGTGACAATTTTATCAGGAGGGACTAAGTTATTTGATGAGGTATATATATTTTGAAGTTAAAATTGTTGCCTATGGTGGCAATGCTATCAATGTATAGTTGGGTAAGTGTAAGTGAATGACTTATGTTATTATAGTCAAAGAAAATAAAAGTTAAGTCATAAGATTAACAAAAATGACTCATTCAAAGCATATTTTTACCAATTGAATGTTATAGGTATTCAATAGATATTGTGAATACTCCTTGATATGAGGAGGAGGCTAAGTGTTAACATGAAGGGGTGTTGTATTTATGTTACTTTCATACAATTAGATACATTAAAGTGGAAGCTTTATATATATTTAATGTGTATTTAATGTGTAGCCATATTTGTAGAGGCTTAAAAATGATAAGCCTCACTAGAAATTGAGTAAAGATTATATTATTTAGAAGTAAACGTTTGGTTTATATATATATCCAAAGGCCTTATTAAAATTATGATATGGCTTTGAGGTGTGAACATTCATGATAAAAGTTATTAAAACAAAATCTAATTATATTTTTATATATGAAATTATTTAAAGGGATCTTATTAATGTACCATCATATGCTATGTGATTAAAAGTACTAACATCATTTTGAGTTTGTTTACTTAAAATTAGAGTTAAAATAAAAAAATTTAAAAAATAGAAAAAAAAGTTTGGATTTGTTATACCAAAAAGTATTATAACTTAAATAAAATAAATATCATAATTTTTTTTGAAAATACCGATCCTTGAAATAAAAAATAAAAAATAAAAAACATTTTACAAATGGTCCTTTTTCATTTCATTGGAGTTGGATTTGGAAGTTTGGGACATAGATACGGAAAGTGATTCAATAGCCATAGGTAAGTACAAACACTTCTATCAAAATAGTGAAACGACAGGCACAAAGGTCATATCTCACTGGCTATCAAAATAGTGAAACGACAGGCACAAAGGTCATATCTCACTGGCTATCAATTTTCCAATACCCACTCAGCTAAAAAAAATGATTGGACGTAAGAGCAATTTGATGTTCTGACTTGCCAGCAGATTTCAATTCAAAGCAATGAAGATTGACTTTTTTTCGAGGGATGCATGGTTTTAGGAAATAAATTTCGAGTTGTCTTAATGGGGGAAGATTTTCCTTCGGCTTTGGGTGGTTTTTATTAGTTTTTTTTGCCATATATCTTTATGAAATTTTCAAAGATTCAAAAATATTGTTAGATTTTACAGAAAGTTGGTATTGGTATTGGTATTGAAGATTTTACAGATTTACGAAGTGTGAGTTTAAAATTTTTTATATTACAATAATTTTATTTCTCCACTTAAAATCATTCAACAAATTACAAATTCCAAATTTTATGAATTAAATTCACCAAATTCAGGAAGAAATGATTAGACGACTCCAATAAATTTACTCTTAAATGATTAGACGACTCCAATAAATTTACTCTTAACTCTTGACTTCGTAGTCAAGCAGCCAAGCTCCACTCGGAACTACCAATAATTTTGTTTATAAATTTTATTATGCTTTTATGTTGTTTGCATAATTTATTTGGTCGAGTTGGCACGTTAGACTCTTGGAACGAGTTGGCATAATTTATTTTGATATTTGGAATGAGTGCATTGGTCGGGAAGGTGATTCAGGTTGTACAACGAAACTTATCTGATTTAGACAGTGATACCACCAACAAATGCACCTTAGTGAGGCGAGTTAGCATATCTCTCATTGCTTGACGATCTGTGGAGAGAACACCTTCAACTAGGAAGCCCTAGTTCCTGCAACTGCACAGTGCCTTCTTTCAGAGAGGCTCTCATACCATGCTGTATTTTCTTAATATCTTATTAGATTATCTAGGATATTTATCTGAAAGAATAACAAGTACAAAAAATTGCATAAGATATAAAAGATACACAAGACACAAATATTTTCATCAGGGAAACCATAAAGGAGAAAACCCTGCAAACTTATTTAGAATAGTAAGATTATCAAAGCAGTAATAAGAAATGTTCAGTAGCTATCTTTCTCCCCTCCTCTGACTATCTCTCTCTCATGTTCCTTAGAGAGTGTTTGAGGTGTGTATAAATGAGGGAGAGCACCTCCCTATTTATACCCTTTCAAGTCATTGACCAAATATAATACTCGAGCCTACATGTCATCTCACATGGGGCCCACTTATCCTAGAGAGACCACAATTACATATTACATGATGTTACACTAGGGATTGTTGCCCTGACTTACAACAAAGGTTGTACCTCAAGGTATAGACAGAATTTAGACATCCCATAAAGGGGTAACACACATTCCCAATGGGGTTACAACAACATACAAGATAATATACATCTGAACATATTCCGAAGTTACAAATACATAAACACACTCCACAACTATTGAGGAGGATTGGATCTGTTACATGGATGGCTGAGATTAAGTCTAGCGTTGAATCCTTCTATCAAATACCTTGAGAACTGGTTAGATTTGGAAATTATTTAGCCTTAGCTATGAAAATAGAACCTCACCAATGGTAAATAAATCTTTTTAATACCTTTTATGCATGTGGAATATAATTTATTTATTTCCTGCACCAAGATTTGGTCTCATTAAAAAACAATACTCAAGGAAAAAGGAAACAATTACCTAACGAGGAGAGTCCACATTGAGGAGTTTCCACCTTTTTTTGGTCGAGAGAGGAGAGCCACTTTATGAAGGGCCTAGGAAGCCATGGTCAAAGGGATATTTAAGTCCTCAACCATTACTTTAGCATCAGCCTCAATCAATAAAGAAGGGAAAATTTCATCAGCCTCAGATCAACAAATTGTTCAATTGAAAAAAAAAGTAGTTGATTCAATGCTTCAATGCAATTGTCATTCTTGATGACAGAGACTATGAACATCAAATATCAATGTTTCTAAGAAAAAATTCATATGCGTCTTTGTTTATATTGTTAATAAAACAAAATTTACTTACAAAAAACACAGAAATCACAAATCTTGGGAGTTTTAGGTAACCTTTGAGTTCCATTGCTTTGCAAAATTGCCTTCATAGTCTCTAAGAGAATCTAAAGTTCTAAGTCTTTCAGATCGAGGAAAGAATCCATTCCTTGACCCATTCATTAGGAGACACATAAACACACATCCATGACCTCAATTTCCTCTGCTCTAACAAACTTGTGTGTCCCCATATAAGTAGCAGCACAAGAAGTTCTATGATTGCACGAACGTAGGGGGTTTGATTGGTTCGGAGCAATGCATTTGAAATTTTAGCCTGAACCTATCCATCTTTTGGTAGGAAGGGATATCATTATTTGAATTTCCTTAGGGTTCAATCCCATTAGGTCTTGAATGGCGAAGGGATCCTATTGGTCTATGTTGGTGTGGATATGAAAAACGATTTTCCCTAGTTGAACCTTGTAACTGAAATGTGAGTTAGGGGTGACTAGCCACTCCTACAACACTTGAAATCATTGTAAAACACTTGACACTCAAATCAGTTTTCAACCTATAAATGTTTTCAGCAACGGTGCATACAATTTCAAAATCCTATTGATGTTAATCCAGTAAAACCTTGTTTTTCGAGGTTGCCCAAATTTGAACCAGTTACGATCAATGGGTAAATAAGCCCCTATTTTTCGAGGTTTCTTGAGATGGAACCTGTGATGTGATAAGATATAAAATTTCTGACAAATATTCTTCATCAAACATTTAGTGGTGAGATTTTTTTTTCAAGAGGAAATCGGCTTCCATTTTGATGAGAGGAGTTTCATTACGAAGTTTTAAAAACTGTAATATAATTTATTTGCATAAAATATTCTTCATATATTAATTCTTCAAAATAAATATTAAAATACAATAACACTCAAAATAAATATTGAAAAACAATACACTCAAATATTTTACAAATAGAAAAAACACATTAAACATTTTTCAATACGTAGCTTCTTCCATTAAATCTAGTTTAGGATATATTTTATAAAATTAATAGCCAACATAATGGAAGTTTTTATTTTGCTAAATTCCTATGACATTAATGAGTTTGTTAAATGCATATGAAATGGTAAATAATACATATGAAATGGTAAATAATACATTTTCAAGATTGTTATGATAAATGACAATCATGATAACAATTAAAAGTTCTCGTCCATCATTGGTTACCATTAAGCAGGATTTTCAATATCTTATTGAATCAAGTTGTGATAATAAAGATAGAAATACATGGATTATTAATAGGATTGTCGTTGCTTATTTTATAGTCTTTATAGTATATTTTAGTCTATATGATGCTTCGACAATTTAATATATGATGTTTTGTATCTGATGTCTTGGTCTACATTGGACAATATCTTTATTTGATGCATCTACACTCAAACTATATGATGGATCTGATGGGCTATTTGTATCTAACTATAAGCTTGAGTAGATGGACATATAATTTTATTAATATAAAGTATGTATTTTTCGGTTGTGAAAAAAAATGACAATAATGAGTTTGTGGGAATCAAGGTGTCTTGCAGTAGCTTGAGAGGATCTTCGAGGTCTCCAACCTTTCTTTGAAAAAAACTTAAGAACAAAATCTCAGCAAACATAATATTAACTGAGATCATTACATGCAATCTAATACTATGGGAATTTAAGTTTGAACTAGTGGCCCATAGTCTTCCAACTGGCCATGCATAAAGATTCGAACACAATAGCTAATATGTAGAATAAACGGTCTCAAAACCACAAACCTTAGGACAAAATTTAACAAAAACTAAGTTGGATCTGTAAAAAGGGTGCTCATAGAAATGAAAAAGAATATGGATTAAAGGGGTAGAATAAAAATGACCTTGGTATTCAGTAATGTCTCCAACTATGGATCGATGCATTTCAAAGAATTCAATACACAATTCTTCCATAGGTCTACATTTCATTCGACTACGTCTAGTTGCTCGTAGCTCTCCATTGCATGTTTTAAATTCTCTACTCTTTGATGCATTTTTGCACCTGGATGAGGGATAGAACTGCTACAGGGAAAGGAGGAATTCATTGGTTCTTGTGTTAACATTATCATTGTTGTTGGTGCGGTGATTGAACCCCCATTGGTATCATGTGTAAACTTTTGGCATCAAGTCAAAGTTGTTTTTAGCATCAATCCAATTATAAATTATTATTTAATCATTGATTAATTAATCATAATTATTATTTATAAATATTACTTATTAACTATTAATTTGTTATTGTTAATTATTAAATATATCTCTAGTTGTTTCACTAGGTGGTTGTCTTAATTAGGTGGCAGATTGACCTTGGTAACATCGGTGTTAGAGGTTATACTTGTATATTGACACTCCTTAACTTACATCCATATTGATGTTTTGGAAAATATATGGAAGAGAAATAAATATGCATATGGCCTCCCTTCGGTAAAATGGAAAAGGATTTCCAAGACAAAAGTTATGGGGTTTGGGGACTAAATAATGCCCATAATTTTTGGAAATCCCTATGTTTTAAGAGCCTTTACAGTGTCATACATTTCCTATTTTTATAGGAATATGTAATTAAATCAAATTAAATACACCACTTAGATTAGATGGCATTGATAAGTGGATGTTGGAAACCTTATTATGGAATTATAAATCACTCCTTGTCACTATCTATTGGGCATTATGGAATGCAATAAATAACACTCTCTTTGAGAACATGACCTACTCCCCCCGAGAGATATTTCATTAAATTAAATATTCATATGATGGAATTCAACACATTCCTAGATCAAAGTCATTAAGACGAATTGGAAACATGGAGATAGACCAATCTCATCCCAAGGGTTTTCTCAATGGAGCAAGTCAAGGATGCCTATGACCATTTGGTGCGAGGGGCATTTTATTTATTTCTATTTTCATAATGTACATATGAAGGATAATATGGGGTACCTATTGGGGTAAGAAATGGTATAATGTTGCATATTGAGGTCATTTGTATTAAATAAGGCCCATGAAGTGTGAAAAGATAATTTGTAATAAGGCTTACTATAGGGTTCTGACTACTAGAAAGCTACTTCTCTAGAAAGTATCTAGAAGGATAAATATAAATTATAAAGAAGTAGAAGAAATGGAATGATATGTGTTGTGAAGTATATTGGATGTAATAATTGTAACAAGCATGTGGCTCATGGAGTGATTCCTTCCATAAGAATAATTAATGTTGCCACCCTTCCTTAAGGGTTATTTCCATATTCTTGTGTTTATTCTCTTATGGACATGTCTGTGTTTATTTATAAAGTTTAAGAGTTTGTTTTGTTTGTGATACAATTTTTGGGTTAAGGAACATAACACTTTCTCATAGTTACTCTTTCAAATATTACTTTGACTCTGGTAGTAACAACTAGGTTAAGCTACATGACCTATAACTTCTTTCAAAGTTGGTAAATGAAAATGATGTGGTAAAGCTCAAAGTATTCGGGGACTCAAAGCTCTGGTAGAATGAGTAAGAGGTGTTTTACGACTTTAAAATCTACTTTTAATCCCACTACTTAAACAAATCAAGGAAGTTGCTAGTCTTTTTCAAGTAATATATTTATGTCGTGCGTATAACCAATGCAATACAAAAGAAGATGAGTTGTCCAAAGTTGGTGCTCATGACCAACCTACTCCCTTTTTTTAATGGAGGAACAAAAAGTAGAAGGGGATTCTACCCTCTTTTCATAATTACAACTTTTTTAGTTATAACATAACATGAACCATTTTTCTTTGTGTTTATGTTGGTTTTTTAGAGGACGGGTGAATGGATTTATTTTTCTGTATCATTCATTTTTATCAAATTTCAAGTTCCTTTTTTATTATATTATTATGGTATGAAGTGTGAGGCAATGATTTTTATTATTAAATTGCTGATTGTTATTGTTTATCCATTCACAATTACACTTGTAAGGGTCTCAATGAATTAAGCCACTTTCTTTCTGATTACCTTCGTAAAGGGGGTGAATGATAAAATCTTATTAGTTCATCTTTGAATATTGTAGACAAAACGTAGGCCCTAGGGGGTGAATGATAAAATCTTATTAGTTCATCTTTGAATTTTGTAGACAAAAAGTAGGCCCTACACATTAAAAATTGTATACCTAAATAGAACATGGAGGTGAACCTAGGTTTGTAATATAGTTATACAAGTCATTGTGTCTTGGTGTTATAAGCTCAACTCATATCTCTAAATTCCTTTGTGATTAACTTAAAGTGCCAAGTAAAAGTCACTCTCGAAGAGTACATAGAGACAAGCTTATATATGCAATGTGTGTGTGTGTGATGTGTGTGTCCATGTGAATTCCCATCTTCTAGTATTATAAGTTGGGGATTTACCTCTATGTTTTCATTCACTCTTTCACTATGTAAAATAAATCTCATGGGAATCAAACATTGGTTAATAATGTAGCGTAATGCTGGAATATTTGATAGGGGCCATAAAACTTAAGAAACTAATTGGTTTTTTCCTTGATAGATGCCTTCTTACAAGGCCAAAGATGTAAAAAAAATTGATTCACTTCTTCAAAGTAACAATATGAGCATTATTGAAATGCTTGTTGCTTCATTCCATTTTAAACCAAGACCAAAATGTCCTTAAGAGTACAAAGAAAGTTAGATTATTTGTTAAGATTGGTATCCACTTCTTGTGCTTTGGATTTTCTTGGTAAAAATGAGGGTATGGATGGGGGGGTTGTCCAAAACAACCTTTTAGGGTGACATTTTGGTAGCACCATGATAGGTGGTATTGTACTACCTTTCGGCAAGGGTGGTGTACAGGGGTGGGTTGGTTGGGGGTGGGGGAACTAATAAACCCAATGGACATATGAGTCAGTGTAAAACCCAATGGATAACAATATTTTTATTTTCAACACCTAACAATCTCTATTACTTGTTATTAACTCCAATATCTCAAGTCCTGCAGTATCCATAAGTATTATGGCATGCATCATCATCATCTACATCAATGTTGTCATCATCATCATCATCAATTCCATATGGTACATCGACATAATCTTGATCACCATCCTCATTATCATCATCATCAGCGTTAAGTACATCACCAACAAAATCATTGTCATCATTGTCATTATGGTCACTCATATGCCATTAGTGTTCTTAATCACCCATCACCATTAGGATTCATGTCATGTAATTGTTTAGGTTATTTATATGTTGTTACAATCATTTCAATGATAATAGGGTCGTTTATATGTCGTTATAGACATTTAGATGCCATTAGAATCAATTAGTATCCAAAATTTCTGCCATGTGCATTATCACCATTTACATCCACATCGGCATCATCATCATAAAATAAATCAACATCATTGTTGTCATCGTATTCATCATCAATGACATCATTAATATATTTGTGATAATAATGATCAAGGAGCCCTACTACCTCACAAGAATGGATGATATAGTCTTATACTTATCAAATCATATCCATACGCTCCATCATAATTATTGTAATGCATCATCGTCATGTTGTTAGGGCCAATCATATGAAATCAGGGTCTATCAAATGTTGTCGGCGACACTCAAATGCCATTAGAGCAATTTAGGTGACATTAAGGTAATTTACTCCTCATTAGGATTAATCAAGTTCCAAAAGTGACATGATTACGATCATTTAGGTGCCACTATGATAAATCAATATCCAAAAGTAATATCACATTAATAATGATCATTGACATTGACATTGATGTATCTGATGTTATGTTGGACGTTTTTTTAACACAATTCCTAGATCTAAACCTAGTGCAAATCCTAGTGCGGCTCCTTTCAAAATTTATGGCATTATTCCAAGCACATTACCTAGATCTATACCCGATGCTATGTTGGATGTTTTCTAGGCACAATTCATGGCTCTATACTAGGCGCTATGTTGGATGTTTTTCCTGCCAAAATTCATGGTGCAATTCCTGTCACTAACCCTAGATTAATATATGGTGTTATGTTATTCAAGACATTTCTTTGGAGCCTATTTTGGGCGTTATATTGGATTATTTTTTGACGTTAATTGGGACATTAATTGGGATGATAATTGTGATTCTAATTAGGACATTAATTGGGATGTTAATTAGTGTCCAAAATAGCGCCAAATTTTAAAACGGGACGCTAATTGGGATGCTAATTGGGACGCTAATTGGGACATTAATTGGGATTCTAATTAGCGTCCTAAATAGCACCAACTTTTAAAAAGGGACACAAATAACACCACTAAAAGCGCCATCACATGGAAGAGCATCCACTTTGTCCAAAAAATGATGAAAAATACACTAAAATTGATAGTGGACACTAAAAAGGAAGCTAAAACACACGCTAATCACAGGGTTTTGTTATAGTGATAGCCCATACTGCAGCCTTCTCACACATAGTACTCTCACTCTATATAAAAAACAATGTTGTTTCCAATATCCATGTAGTACTCCTACTATCCTAGTACAAAGTACCTTAGTGCTTGCACTCTATGTCCATAGATATTTTCCAACCATGACTGGACTCAGTTCTGATAATCTCGAAGCAGATGTTAGTGGTGTGGATTCCCGTCCACCATCTATGTTTGTGATCATTACAATTACCTTTCTTATCTTTTTATAGCAAATTCAAATATTTAACTTTTATGTTAAGATATACATTTCTGAACATTTCATCCATATCATCCCATAGAGGGAGGCTTAGTATTATTTCTTCGCTAGCATTATCATCAAGCTATCATCGATCATTCTCTGTTCACAACATAAATGCAATCATGTAAGTGATCAAATCGTGATGAGTAGATCAATAAATGTCGTAAGAATTCTAGTACACATGTAATGATAACAATCTATCATCATGAATGCATTCATCCACCTTTACATGATTTTGTTTGTTCATAGGAACATCACATCAAAACATAACCCTTATCAATTTAGAGGCACATACTATATCAAACAATGAGCCTACATCTATATAGGTGCACATATATAATTCATTATTAAGTGCATGCATGAAGGGAGAATGCTCTCAATGTACCTCACATAGAACATATGCATATGCATTCAATACTTGAGAAAGGGACAACCCTTAAATCTAGGCCCTATTTGAACTTCCATAAACCATTAGTATAAAATATATGTGCAATAATAATGAATCACATTTTTAAAAAATCAAGGAAAGAGGAACCCTTCAAGAGAGATCTCCCTATAACTATTCTACTCATGTACTCATTATATTATGCTCAATTATGCTAATAGGAAAAAGGAATATTTCAATTATACCTTGTCACAACCTATTTCCATTCTTACCCACAAAAATCCAAAGAGCATAATCAAACCAAGCAATGTCCTACAACCATTCCTTGTGAATTTTCATTGTAAAAATGGAATAAAACCAAGAAATGAGTATTATACCAAGTATGAGAAGTTGATTATTCCTCATGTATGGAGAATATACCTCTTAAAAGATTATAACACCTCCTACAAACAGATAAGATCATTTTACTTATGATTTTACCTCACCATTAACCCATCTAAAAGCCCAATGCTGCAACCATGTGCTATAATACCATGTTGGCATTGAACTCTCTTGAACCTAGGTTCAGTCCCTCCTTGGTACACAACTAGGCCCAAGATATCGGCCCAACATAGCAAGGATCGGACGACAGCTGTAACACCCTGGTTTTGACCCCGACTGCATTAAATGTATATGATGTATATATTGAAATTAATCATGGTGTGGAGCTAAAGGAAAAATCCCCACCATTGATTTATCGTTGTATGTTTTGGTGATTAAAATCGATGCCGATGGTATTTTTTTCTAGCTAGGCACATTATAATTATGGACACCACGTACATATGCAATTTAATTAAAATACACACAACCAACTATGTCAATGCAACAATAATGAGATGAGGGCATGATTCCTAAGGATGGGGGGGGGGATATTCAACCTTTGGGGCTAATGGGGAAAATCCAAATGTTGGCAAAAGAACCCAAGAGAGTGGGAAACTACTTTCCTTGTCTTATTCACCAACCAATTTAATTCCCATGGGCTAGTTGGGCAGTTATTACCTTGTGGAAATGCATGCATGGAAAGCCATTAGTTCTAGCAGACCTATCAGTCGTTGACCTAATGCATGCCCAAAGAAGGGGGGATCGCATTTTAGTCCCTCACGTGGGAAGAAAACCCATTCCACATTCATGAAGGGGAGTTGGCCAAAGGTATTCGCAGCTCACTACTCACGTAGGATAAATTCCTCATGTTCTCACATGCAGGCAGACAATTGTCGGATGCACTCACCTGGTGGAGATTAATCCTATTTTAGATTGTTGTGTGTTCCCCCTCACGATGGAAGTCGTTCCCTACAATTTATTCAAGCAGGAACTCATTTTTTGGTGAAGCCAGGGAGTGGGAGAAGAGACCCATGATTTTATGAGGGTGTTGAGTCCATTTTGGCCACATTAGGGCCAAAATGTCTCTATGGATCGAATTGTTGTTAGGGGTTGTTCTCACCCTTCCTGGCAATTAGTTTTCATTTCCCAACTATTTTCCTCAACCCAGTATTGTGTAACTTGCAGTGTATTCCTTTGCTATATGGATTTGATCTTTTTTTGGAGTGGAAATGAGGTCTGAGCTAGATTGATAAACCTAGTGGAAGAAGGAACCTCAAAGACAGAGCTAGAGGGTTGGCTTTCTTCTTTGGACACCCTGAATAGAACTGGAAGGGAAGGTATGGCCTTAGGTACTGCGTAGCAGAGAAGGGGATGCTTTCTTGTGTTTGGTGTGTGGATGTTTTAGAAGTCAAGTTAGATCTGGTGCAGGTGTACATGGCTCTAATTGAGGTCACTATCTTAGCAATCAGCCTTTCAGCTCCTTCATAGTCTGATAAACCCAACTGTGTTGGCTCGGATGGGTTTTGTGTATCCTTGGTTATGTGTGAGCCTACCAGTGTTCCCCTTATTCCTTTTGGAAATCATTCCCAACTAGGGGGTGGCCGTGTTGCTAAGAGATTGATGAGCACATTTCCCTATGGTTGAGTGGAACGTTGCAGCGATGTAGCTGGTTGCAATACAAGCTTCTACTAAGATAAGTATCTCTTGTGTTTAAATACTTGCAATCGTGTTTTGTTCTATAACTCAAATGAACCTGTTAAAAGTTGTGAATGAATGAATTTCTTCCATTGTTTAATGAATTAGACATATGCATATTATTTTTAATTCATTTCATTTTATATTGTTTTCATGGGGCTTAGTTTTCCCAGATTAGCTAGAATCTATGTCATGGTAATGTCCTCTCCGCTGAGTAGAGGGGTGGGGATGTGATAGTGTTGTTCTAGAGCTACCCTAGTTGCAATGTTGGGCCTCAATGGATCAAGGAGAGAAACTGAAAGAGGGTATAATTACATCTATGGTCAGCAAGAAAAAGAAACATAGCCAGAAAAAATTTCTAAATTTTTTCTAAGTATGGGTATGTCGACTAGGATGTCAAGAAGCGAGCCGATTCAGTGGCTACGTTGGAACAAAGGAGCCAACGGGCTAGCGAGCCACAATGATGACTGAGATGGTTAAAGGCAATCCATAGTGGAAACTAGGTTTCCAGGAATGCACCGACGACGTCGGTGAGAAGCGATGAAGAGAGCCACAGTGATGGATAGATCTCAAAAAGGGAGCCGTAACGGCGGCGGTCTTTCCTCCTTTCTGTCGACACAGTGGACAGAAACCAAAGATATTTCTGTGATAATGGAGACTTCAGTAGAAAGAAAAGGAAGAATGAGGAACAACGATAGTGGAAATAAAAAGAAGAAAGAGCCAATGAAGCACTAAAAAGAAAAGGAAGAATGATCCATAACGGTGATGGAAAGAAAAGGAAGAAATAATTGAGAAAGCGATAGAACGAAAAGGAAGAATGAACCATAACAGCGGCGAAAGGGAGAAGAAGATGGAGCCGTGATGGTGGCAGAAAGAAAGGAAAAATGGAGCCACAATGCGGCAGATGGAAGGTGAAGACTTCTTCGACGTGGCAGACGGAAGTCTGGAATTTTTCTGCAACAACAGAAGGTCTGCAGCGGGTGAAAATCGAAAAATTATTCCACCACAATGGGTGAAAGTCAAAAATATTTCCAATGTAATGGAAGGAGACATCGGAAGGAATTGGGAAAAGTTGGTCGATGCACATCAAGAAGAATTGGGAAATGGAGCCGACATGTTGGAGGAAAAATAAAAAAAAAATTCTGAAACAGGGATTTTTAGCAGGTTTTTCAGTGGGATTTCAGGGGCCACGTTATCCAACTTTTTGTACCATAGTTGGGTTACCTGAGGAGCTGTCAGTTGACAGACTTATTCAAAGTATGATTCCAGTGTATCAGTTGATCCGTCTGCTTGTCTAGCCAATATTGGCTAGTCACTTTTTTATTTGAATAATTTTGAACGTGGCCCCGCGGGGTTTGTAATAAAATGTGCTAGTAGGATATTTTTCAGTGGTTCGGTCTCTTGAGACGTAGAATCTCAAATAGGGTATTCCAGGGAGTTTTTTTCCCCTGACAATTATGCTTTTCCTTCAACCGAGTATAATTGACGAGGTTTTCTCCCGCTTCCTCCAAAGCTGGAATGCCCGATATTGAATTCTAGGCCTTGGGGGGTTATTAGAGCCCAACTGAGTGTTATAAGCCTACTAGACATTATTTAGATAGATCATGATCATGTCCTAGGTCATTTGGACACATAAAAAAATTTCGAAAAAAACTTTTTCGAATAGTGAAAAATTATTTTTTATTTATTTTTATTTTAATTACTTTTCCTAAGTTTTTTGGGTTAATTTTTCCATAAATTAAATGGAAAAAACCCGTTCATGATCCGGACTCTGAATTCAGTGATTGATGTCTCTAACCTTAAGCCAAAAATCATTCTTGATCAGCCAGCCATTCAGAACCAGCTTTCAGATCAGCAATCGGACACATGATGCCTTTTTACTCAAAAAAGTTAGTTTTGAGTAAAAAAATGGTTTTTAGTAAAAAAATGATTTTTATTAAAAAAAATGATTATTTTGGAGCAAACTAAAACTCTCCAAATTAATCCAAATTCAGTAAAATAAAAGGCTAAATGAAATCTCATGGAACACTTATGATGATTGGAGTTATCATAACTCAGCTTCAGTCATCATTAAGAGAGCAATTAATTTATTATCAGTTGTCAGACATGTCATCTCCAGCTAAAGATGAGATGGAGATCTCTCATTGGTCCAGTGATTTGATCGAGGTGAAGACTGAAGCTTACACCATTAGTGGGCTTCCCAAACCTAGCTCAGGCTCCTACCAGACCTAAAGGATGAGCTTACCTACATCCAGACTCACATGTGTGGCGTGGTGTGGCCTCATCCTTGGCTTGTTTTCAGTGCATAGGTTTGGAGTGGGGGCGCCTTGCCTGGGTGGAGGCCTCCCCTCACTCCCGGTTCTCCAGTTTAGGTCTGGGCTCTTTGTTAGGTCACTAGTACAAAAGCGTAGATTTTTCCACAGAGGTTTTCCACGTTTCTTACTTTTTGGTGTAAAATCCGATGTAATAGGAACGAGGCGTCGCTATATCCATGCCTAGCCATCGCTGTATGCACGCTAGGACTCTTAGCCATCCCTGTATCCATGCCTAAAGCCTTGGACGTCACTGTATCCACGCCTATCCGTTGCTATAGCGACGGCACCGTCTTTTGTTGACTTTTTACAAAAAGAAGGCGCGTCTTTTATTCCTCCAGGAACTCAAACACTCCATTTCCTCAACGATCGGCGACTTGCATTGTCATGGCAGCAGAAATGCTCAATTCTCCTAACAATCACAAAACATTGACTAGAGGCGGTCGTACTCGTTAAACCACTTGAAACCCACTTAAAATCTTCAAATCCACCAAACATCGCCCCGTTTCAGCCATGAAAGGCACGTAGAGCTTATCCGGTTCTACTTCAAATGGTAAGTACATGTTCAAAACCGTTCAATATTCGTTACTATGTTCAGCCCAAGTTCGATTCCCTAAAAGAGCTGTGTCAGTGTAAGAAGAAAATGAAATAAATTGCATCTGGGGTTTTACTTTTGGGTTATCTGGTTTGAATTTTGTATTGGATTAATGGTGAAATGGATGGAAACCAGAGGACTGGATTTGTTTTTTATGTTATTTTTATTGTTTTGGGTGTTTCTGGATTAACAAATTTGCAGAATCCGAGGAGAGAGGTCAAGAAATGGAGGAGCTTCGTAGGGAGTTGGGGGAAGCAAAGTTAGCAAAGGAAAGGCTCGAGATCGAATCCCGTTCTATTTTAGACAGTCCTCAACTTACACAACCCTCAATCCACTTTCTTTGTAGCTTACCTCGATAGAAGAACATACTTGCTAGTGGACAGACACGAGAGAATTGCTAAAAAGTTAGTTGATTTTCCAATTTTCAAAGGGTTTTCCTTCGTTGAATAAGCTTGAAACCTGCAATTGATAGGAATTCCACTTATTGAGAAACACTATCTCATCATCTTCCTTAGGTGACACAGGTATATCTGCACATGGTTCCTATTTGATTTCTGTTCCACCGTTCCCTTTGAGGCAGCTAGTCAATTCTTCAGAGCAAAACTTGGGTTAAGGTTCCCTTTAAGCGCTCTTAGTATGTTGCGCCTCTGGCGTTTAAGACGAGTCAGTGCTCTGTTCGCAAGACTAGAGAAGGATATCTGATTCAACTATTTCTATACATGCTGTGCAAAGCTAATATGTGTAAGTTAAACACCAAGAATCCTATTTTTCCTAATTCACTGGAACGCCATAGGCAATCTATAGTTGCAAATAATATTGACCCACAATGAATTTGAAGCTCTACTGGCTCTAATGTGTAGGTAACACTGTTTGCAGTTCACTATGCTAGATGTTTTTATTATCTGATTTCTTCTAGACATCATGATCCGAACAGGACATGGATTGGTGCTGTAATTCCAGATTTTGTTACAAAAAGCCTATGGATTCGCTATGTTACTGCAATCTATTTTTCCATTACCACTCTTACCACTGTTGGCTATGGAGACCTGCATGCTCAAAATACTAGTGAAATGATATTTGATATCTTCTACATGTTGTTCAATTTGGGTCTGATTGCCTACTTGATAGGAAACATGACAAATTTAGTTGTACATGGCACAAGCCGGGCCAGGAGATTTGTAAGTAATATGTTTCTAGTAGACTTGTGTTTAGGAAAGCTATGTTTTCTGTTTTCAATGCAAAATTCCTAACTAATTGTAGGATATGACATTCATTTTAAGTGTAGAGGGACACAATTCAAGCAACTTCAAGATTTTCTTTTAGGAATCGGCTGCCACCGCAATTACAGGACCAAATGTTATCACATTTGCGCCTGAAATTCAGAACAGAGGACTTGCAGCAAGAAGAAACATTGAATGGTCTTCCAAATACAATCCGTACAAGTATTGCAAACTACCTATTTTCCCCCATTGTTGATAAAGTGTATCTTTTCCAAGGGGTGTCACATGATTTCCTTTTCCAGCTAGTAAATATCATGTAATTATGATAAGAAGGCCATTGTTTTTGTCTTTGCTAGTCCGCTTTAGTTTAAAAGCATAGAGAAATAACTGACCTGGTAGTTTCTTATTCTTGGAAAGGTTTCAGAGATGGAGGCAAAGTACTTCCCCCCAAGAAAGGATGTCATTTTACAAAATGAAGAACCCACAAATTTTTATGTGTTAGTGTCAGGTGCTGTGGTAAGTATATTTTTCGATGTTTTCACTGGTTTGCTTTGTTCCTTTTTCCTAAATGTCTGTCTTCAATCAGAGAACTGAACAAATGTTTGGTAATGTTCATGGGGAGTTAAGATAACAGAGGATTTTTGTTTCTCTTTGCAGGACATCCTAGCAGACAAGGATAGAACAGATCAGGCAAGCTACAATTTCTAAAAGAAAAGTGATTAGTTTGTTCTCAATATCTTGTTGTCAGGAGGGAAACATTCCAAAACCTCAGTCTTTGTAGGGAGTTTTTACATGACAATCACGGAATGAGAAGGGCTACAAATTATCTACAATTAAATTTGGAACAACCATTTATTTCACTTTATGTTTTTCACGGTCACACTGGATAATTGAAGTACAGAAAATGACATGGTTCTTTCCACAATGACTTAGTTTGTTTTTCCTCCTGCATTGGCAGCCTCTACAGTGTTTTGAAACCACAAAATTAAATAATTCAGTTAGTTTAAGTTGTAATCTTATCTCCTTTTGCATTCCAGATTCTTGGGCAGTCCCATCACGGAGATGTATTTGGAGAAATTGGAATGCTTTGTTACATACCACAACCATACACAGTCCGTACAAAGAGGCTTTCTCAAATTTTGCATGTAAACCATAATTCATTAATGAATATTGTGCAATCCAATATTGCATATGGAAGAACTATCATGAACAACCTTCATAAGGTTTGTAAGCAAGAATTACAATAAATACGCTGAGTGAACTTACCATAGGAGCATATTTTGTAGGAATAGGTTTAATTAAATGTATTATTTTAATGCCTTCATGGGTATTGCAGGCATACTAAATCTCATGTTGATGTGATTGTAGTGAATGAAGGAACTGAAGAACCCAACTTTTGGAGAACTGTCAAAAGAGATAGAGCAGTTGATAGAAAAAGGAAGAATGGATGTGCCTGCTAGTCTATGTTTTGCTGCTTCAATAGGAGATAGTCTTCTTATGGAGAAATTATTGAAAAGTGGGATGGATCCTAATGAATCAGACTGCAACAACTGCACGCCCTTGGTAAATTTCAAAATTAAAATTCATTTTGATCATTATAGTTTCATGGTATTTCTTTTTTTAGCAACCCTTCTCTTACATTCCTGTGATTCTTATGTACAATATTTCTTAATTTCAAGGCACAACTGATTAAAACTTAGTATTTTATTTTGTTTTTGTTATCAGCACATTGCAATAGCAAATGGCTTTAATGATTGTGTCAACCTTCTTCTAGAATATGGAGCAGATGTCAATAGCAAGGGTATATTCTCTCTTCCCCATTGTACTTGTTAGTTTTTTGTTCAATCAAGGAGTGTATTTCTAAGTATAAACATTTGTACTAAAACTGTCTCACAAGCTCAGTCAATTCAGCGTCTTTTCAAATTTCAAACTGTTGCTTTTGTTACTTAACAAAATGAGGAATTTGACCCTAATAATTTATATCTTTTGTGAGGATTGGATTCTCATGGAAAATCCGAATTACTTGCCTTGGTGAGACATGATTGCATGTCAAGGGAAGTCACAAATGGGTTTGGGGGGATGTTCTCACTTTATTTTCTCAGGGAATTGAGGTTTCCAAAGGAGATAAGGTCTCACTGCCACGTTGTTTAGCTGGTGAGGTAAACTCCTAGGTTACCTTAATACTCGGTTTGGAAGGTGGATCTCTTTCTATTCCCACTCTTCGTTTGGTTGTTCCAATTTGTTGCCCAACTTTTCTCTTGTTGGATAGATTGGGGTCATGCATGCTTTTATGCTGCTATCCTTGTGTGTGAAACACAAGTTGGCTTGAGTATTTTTTCAAGTTGTCCCTGTTTGCCTTATAGTATTTTAAGTTCTTCTCCAACAGAAGCTTGACAAAGATAACAACTCTGGGACATAGTTCTCTAATTGATGCCCAACCTCAAATTCTTCATACAACATGGCAGTGGGATGTGGAGAGACCAAAATTCTATCCCTTGAGCACTCATTTGAAACATTATATGCAGACTCTCAGATCATGACTCGGTATATCCCAGTAAAAAATGTGCTCAATCAACTGACTGGTGATAGGAAGTGTTTAATGCTTCCAGCAGTGATGGAGAAATAGACCCAAGGATGGCACATCTCATAGGTAATTTTGTCCCATGAAAGGATATTCCCTTTTTAAACTCTTATCATCAGTCAGTACTTGAGAACATTCTTCTTTGCCTTTATCACTCTCAAGGAATCCTCAAGAATCAAAACATTCCCCTACTTAGATCTAAAATATTTTATGGAATCCTTGTGCAAGATTAGGGGAAACCGTGCAATTGCAATCTACTTAACAATGACTGATTGTGTATTTTTATGAGAAAATATTATAGAGTAGAGAGGCGAGAAAGCTTTGCAAACATATCTTGGATCTAACTTGAAAGTTGATTGTGACTCAAGTTCCTGCACTCCACCCTCATCCATTATTAGGACAGTTGTGGCAATTAGCACATCTTAAATGCAATAACTGAATTTGAATAAACTTACAAAACTGTGAGGTCAGTCGTGTTCAAAATTGAATATGGTATAGAACTAGTGAGGCTAATGCTAGAAAGGTTCCTGCACAGAAAATATCAAGTTGTAGAAATTCACTCAATCAAAGAAAAAACCTCAGCTAGCTCAAACAAACTAAATGTAAGAAATCCAATACAGGATCCAATCAAGATCTGTGTTACTCACAACTCCTGGAGTTTATATGGAAGTGCATAGGGAATGTTTCCCTGAAAGTTATTGTTGCTCAAATCCCTATATAAGAGTCACACATGATCAGCTGACAGCAAGCATTGCATAATAAATCCCAAACAATCTTAGGTTTTATATTTTACTTCCTAAAACAGAAGGAATTGAGCTTTAGGAGATATATATGTTTTCCCCAATAGTAGCAAAGAGGAAATATTTTCTCAAAAAAAACATTACAATCCTTACAAGGTTGTAACTTGTAACATTACAGTCCTACATGGGCTTTGTAACTTGCTGTACTTTGGTCATTTGTAGACATTAATCTATTTTCTTTCTTTCTTTGAGCCTTGTTTCTGAGATTTGAGAAAAGTAAACTTCAGTGTAGTTGTGTTTTCATGTCCAAGACAGTTGGGATAATGGATGTAGTCTGATCTTTATCCTCGTTGGTTTACTTGGTGATTTCTTCTCTGAATTGTTTTCCCTTAAAATGTATAATTTCATTTGTTAGCAATTACTTTCTCATTTCATAGATAGCATTGGGTGACTTTTGAAAGTGGTTGATTGGCACTAAAGCTTCTAATTGCACAGTATGGTGATGATTGCTTCCTCTATATTGGAGACAACAATGACATTAGGGAACATGCTAGCATTCACCGATCATCCAAGCCAATGGATCAGATGGTAAAAAAGGGCTATTGCATTTTTTCTTGAAAATTTTGCAAATGCATTTGAAGATCTGCTTGCAGTTGCATATTTGTAAATCAGTTTTTGTGTTTAAAGCTATAAGGCCTCACAGTGCAGAGACTTATCTTGGTAGGTCATTGGTGACAATAATCTTATTATGGGCTCCTGCCATATTACTAATGATTGCAAACTGGGAAACCACAATATTTTTGCAAATGGTACACTATTGGGTGGCCATGTGGTGGTAGAGGTAAGATGTTTGTCTCTTCTATGCAAAGTTAAATGAGGCAACTTATTCATTCTTGAAGTCCAATATACGATAAGACTCCAAAGTCACTGGCTTTGATCTTGGAAACATCTGTGGGTCATAGAATCATGTTCATACAGGTGGAGCTGTTGCTGTTCACCAATTTTTCCACATAGGATTATTTGCATTTGTTGCTGGAGGCTCTGTGGTAAAGTTTAGTCATTGAATTTCATTTTTTATTTGACTTGATGCCCCCTTCTCACATACTGTTGTGTATGGGGAATATTGATTTGGAGTACTTTGGCTGGGGCTGGGGCACTTACAGGTTTTTATGAAGCCCATTTGTGGAATTTGTGGTGGGTGTTTTTCATTTTATTCAATGGGCATTTGGTGTATACCTAGATCCTTAGTACTATGGGTGATTTGGGGTTGGTATTTGCATTAGTTTAAAAATATTATTAGCCTCTTCCAAATTTCCCTTCTTGCAAATAACATTCATAAGGGTGCTGAAGCTTTCAATAACAAGAAGAAAAGCCATTTTCTGCATTCTCAAATGCATCTTCACTGCCATATCTACCTTTCCTACTTTGCAAAGTCCACCAATGATAGCATTGTATGTAGAAGCATTAGGTGCAACACCTTTCACCTCCATTCTGTCATACAAATTCATGACAAAATACGCATCTTCCATGCATAAACAATCAGTCAGCATATTGCAAGTTCTGACATCAGAAGCCAATTCTTTTACATAGGTGCTTTTCAGAATCTCATT
>LPNX011145548.1:72956-114511 GCA_001517045.1 Pseudotsuga menziesii | reverse complement strand
GGGTATACTAATTATGTAAGGATTATGACCTACTTCCACATGGAATTGGTCTTATGGCATTTGTATTTTTTTTTAAACAGTTATAGCCGTGGATACAGCGACAACAATTTTTAAAAAAATTTCATAGCCGTGGATACAGCGACGGTAATTTTTTTAAAAATTTCACAGCCATGGATACAGCGACGGCTCGGCATGGATACAGCGATGGCTTGGCGTGGATACAGCGACGGCTCGGCGTGGATATAGCAACGGCTTGGCATGGATACAGAGACGGCCAGGTGTGGATACAGAGACGGCCAGGTGTGGATATAGCGACGGCTTAGACATCCAACAAAATATAGAACATTGTCGCTCTTGCGACGCAAATTAGGGGTCGTCTCTATTGTGACGAAATTGTTTCCACAGGAAAAAAAACACTTAGACGTGGCAATATCCATGCTTTTCCGTGGATATTGCCACGTTTTGTCGTGGCAAAATTGATCACTTGTACTAGTGGGTGGCTAAGCTGGTTAGGGTTGGTATTTTTGGTTTTAGGGTTTTAGCACTCTCTCATTTGTTAATAGAGGCTCTTTCAGTTCTATTATGATGGAATTTTGGGCATAGAAACTCTGCAAAAAATTGTAATCATTATATTATTGAATAAAGCTTTTCGACTTTGGAGGTCTACAGGATTGTCTCTTCATTAGTGGATGTGTTGTATGAGCTAATCTCTTTCCATGCTTTCAATTTGTTATTTATGTGTTGAATCAAACAACTAGCTTTAGAAGTGTATTATTAGAACATAAGATTTACCATTTGCTGTTGTCAAGTTGGTTTATTATGCAAAGTTTATCATAATCTAGATGGGTAAAAATATTCAGTTATATGAAGTATTGATCTTGATTTGCATATTCCTAGCATACTAGTTTTTATTGTTTGATCTCACTGGGTATCAAGTAGGATTGTCTTTACAGATCTCGCCATTTGGAGAAGGGTGCGAGCTCAGCAGCATCAAACTCGTCTCCATCATCATAAGAACCTTCTAACATTGTTGACTTTGACCTATAGAGAGTTTGGCTTTTTCCAAGAGGAAAAAACAAGGAGATCTTCCTCCAAAGTTCCATCTCAAATTCTTTCATAAATTTAAATACTTCTTGGTTACCGAACTTCCTTCCTCTAGTTCTCCCTTTGCTCCTTGACTTATTTTGTTTCCTTGCTTGCTAGCCCCTTTCCTCCTTGACTTGTTTGCCTTTTCTCACTTTTTCTTCATCGTTGCCCCATTTTTTCTCTCTTTTACCATCCCTTTTTTCGATTTTGGACAAGCCCTAGTGTGCCCTAGCTTTCTTCCCTTGTTTGCCTCTTTTTGCCCTAGTTTTTGGGCTGCCTTTAACCTTGTTTTTGGTCATTTCTTTTACTTTTTGTTCGCTGTCCTGTTTTGCACTTTTTATGACAGCCACTTATTTCATGGTTCGCTATCCCATTTTTCACTTTTTATGACAGCCACTTATTTCATTGTTCTCTGTCCCGTTTTGCACTTTTTATGACAACCACTTATTTCATTGTTCGCTGTCCCATTTTCTTCAATTTTGTTCTTCCCTTAGCTTCTTAATTCACTGTCATATTCCTCCCTTTTCTTTTTTTTGACTTCCTCTTTGCCTTCCCTCTTTCTTCCCCTCCGCTTCCTTTTATTTCAGCCTTCTTTTGCCTTGTTCTTTTGCTCTCATTCAAACTTCTTCTTTTCCCTTTTGTCAAGTTTCAAGAAAATCTCCAAGTAAAAGTAAATCACTCTCATTTTTACGCAAGTTGCAATAATAATAGAGTTGTATACTTTCCTTTTAAAGTCCTTTCAAGGATTAAATTCCTAAAAGGCAATTTGTATAATTTTAATAAAGCATCTTTTGTTTGAGTGGGGTTTTTAAGTCTCCACTCCCATCCTCCCCCATTTGGGGAGGATTGTGTTGCATCCATCTTTTACATGCTTAGATTAGATGCGCTTGTTTTCATCATCATTTGCATCTTATGCTTAGAATATTAATTGTTAATCCATCACTTCTAATTAATTAATTAATTTGATTACTCTTTTAAATTGTTTATATTTCTAAGTAAATCAACTGCTTAAATCTCTTGAATCACACCATAAGGTGGATCAAGAGTGCTCTCTGTCGGAGAGTTTAATAAGTCATATTTGCTTTTTATTCACATTATTTAATCAATTAACTCTTAAGTAATACTCTTGAACTTGCAAAAACACAAGTCAAGAGCACTCTCTATCGGAGAGCATCCTACGTTTGCATAATCCTTGCATTAGTCTCATCTAGATTAGCTAAGTCTCTTGAACCACTGTCATAAGATAGGGTCAAGAGCGTTCTCTTTCAGAGAGTATTAATTAATCAACTTAATAAAACATTCAACACACACACCCCTTTTAATTAATTAACTCCCTCCCCTCCTTACCGGAGTATCCTCTGACCGATCCCAGATCGGAATACCCAGAAATGACACTGGATCTTTAAACCCTACAAGAGTAATTTAATAATACTTAAACACCTGTAACCAATTCATCGGCATTGTAGGGATTCTTCCAAAGTACTTCCTAGTAGAGGTGCTGAAACCTCCCGCTGTCTTATATTCTCGGCTAGTTGGTCAATCTTGGCGATACCAGTCTGGGATACTGCGCGGGCCCGACCTGTCTTCAACGGAGGGAACTTAGAAGAGTCTCTTGGCTTTGACAAACTTTTGTTGACACTCTAAGCAAGACCACTATAAAAAACTATTAAAATATACCAAGAGAACTTGCAAAACCTAATACTCACTAGCTTGATTCCTAGACTTTATTTCACGCATTTATTTGACTCCATAAGGCACTGGTCCTTTGTTATATTTGATTAATTTTCTATCTTGATCAACTGTCTATGGGCCATTTCAATTGATTATATTTGAATGCTTAAGTTATAAGTTTGGAATCTTTGCTTATCTGTTTGATCTCTTGTTAGCAACATGGATTGCTATGATTAATCATCATCCCCATTATATTAATCATTTTAAATCATAATAACTCCTAAGCAATAGCCATCCACATCCAAAAATATCTAAAAATTAACTTAAAACATTAAGCCATAGAAAACTCTTTGTTAGGGACTACCCCCCTTGGCTTCATTAGGAGTTAGCCTAAATGGAGGAGCTAGGAGTAGGTGACAGTACCTAGCTCTGTGCTTTCCCCCAAGGTCACACCACTCCCACTTTCTCAAGTGAGGAGACAACTTTCGAAATATTTCTGCTGCTGGTGTGCAATCAGCGGACAACAGGACAGAAAGATGGAAAAATGGCAGCGAGTTTATGCACCAGATTGTGCAAAATTGAAGGATTTACAAAAAAAAGAGAGAGGGTGAAATCCACAAGGGGGTAAGCCCCCTTGACCCCTGTCGTCCCCTTCAAACAGTCGTTGTTGTGAAAGAAAAATATGTTTTTGAGAAATTTGTCAATATGATATTTTTCCATATGAAGGTCAGTAATTACGAATTCATGTGAATGTTATGTAGCTAACAAATTTTGTTTATTAACACATTTTGCAGAATTATAGTCACCTTCAAAGAGTAGCATTCCACATAGTAAAGATTGCAAAATTTGGGTTGTAGTTCCTCCATGAGAACCTACGACATGTATGATGATGCACTAAACCACAATGAGTACGAGGAAGATGCTCTAGGGGGGAATGTTCGATTTTGAAATGATGAGACATACTCTAAAGGGAAAATATTTCAAGATACTCCCCCAGATTTTGCAGCCACCATGAGAAACCTAAGGGTGGAGATGCAAAGTTACAGGGTAGATAATGAAAGATTGGTTAAGGCTCAAGAGGAGTAGAATCAGCTGAATGCAACCATGCTGCAAAGTTTGACAGACTTCCAGAGGCGGATGAACTCTGGGTACCAGACAGTAAGACCCGAAGGTAGTAAGAGTGGCACTAGAAGAAGGAAAAGATCTCCTAGTGAGTCATCTAAATCTGAAGGATCCACTAGGGACTCAAGCTCTCCATCTCATGAGAATGAGAGGAAGAGGTTTTACAAGAACCATTCACGTGATGAATTTAAGAAGGAAAGGCCTCCTACCTTTAATGGTGAGATAAAGAATGGTTAAGAAGTTGAAACTTGGATTCTTGGGATGAGAAAATATTTCCAATTCCAAGACTACTCTGGAAATATGAAGGATAGGGTAGCCATATTCAATTTGACTGGAAGAGAATCCAAATGGTGGGAGAACTTTAGGAAAGTGAAAAAGATTAATGAAAGGCAGATTGTGTGGAAGCATTTCTAAAAGTATTTCAAGCAGAAGTACCTCTATAACAGGTACTATGATGATAAGATCAAAGAGTTCCATGAGTTGAGATTGGGAAAACAAACTATGGAAGAGTATGCAAACAAGTTCTTGGAAATTTTGAGGTATGTCAGGTACATCAAAGATTAAAAAGTGGAGATCCAACATTTCCTGAGTGGATTACCTCAGTCTTACAAAGAAAGAATTGAGTTTTATGAGCCTAGAACTCTGGAAGAAGCAATAAGGAAAGCTAAGTATTTATATGAGAAAAGTAAAGGTAATCCCAATTATCATAATACATGGAAGGACAAGAAGAATGAGAATTATGACCAAAGAAAGAAAGGTTTCAAACATTTTAACATCAGGAATCAGCAGAAGCAACCATCCCAAGTTAAGAAGCAGCTAGCCATAGTGGTGGGAGAAAATCCCAGAGACCCATAGAAGAACAGAGGACCACTCCAATGTTGGAAATGTGGAGGAACCCACATGCACAGGAATTGTCAACTTGAGAATGAGAATGAAAGGACAACTTACAACATTCAAGAGGAGAAATAGTGGGTCAAGCAGCAAGGGTTGTCCTTAGGATCTATGCGGCACCGGAGGACCGCCAAGAAGTTTACCAGTCAACCTTGGTTGATGTTCCAGGTAATATTGTCAAGCAATATGTTTCTATTTTGATTGAACCTGGTTCTACTCACAGTTACATTACTCCTAGAGTAGCAGAGATTTGTGCTTTTAAGAAAGTAAAGCATATCAAACCTTGGTTAGTTCAACTAGCCACTGGGACTAAGAGAAAGGTTAGTGAAGTAGTTAAGAAATGTTCGTTGATCATGAATGGATTGGTCACTTATGTAGAACTGAATGTTCTACCACTTGGTTCATATGATGTTCTCATCGGAATGGATTGGTTAGAAGCTCATAGGGTAAATCTTGATTGTTATAATAAGACTTTTGAATGCATGGATGAAGAAGGGAACCCAAGAGTTGTGAAAGGAATTCCAAAGGTGATTTATGTGAGGCAGATTTCAGCAATGCAGTTAAAGAATTTTTGTAGGAAAGGTTTCTAGTTGTATGTAGGTGAGCTCATATTGTGAAGGAAAAAGAGAATGAAACTCCTAGGTTGGAGGACTTTCATGTGTTGCAAGAATTCAGGGATGTGTTTTCTGATTAGATTCTAGGGCTTCCTCCAAAGAGAGACATTGATTTCACAATTGAACTTGTGCCAAGAGCAGCACCAGTTTCCAAGACACCCTACAGGATGAGTACACCAGAAACACTAGAGTTGAATATGCAACTGCAAGAGTTTTTGGAGAAGTATATCAGGTCGAGTGTGTCTACTTGGGGAGCACTAGTTTTGTTTGTGAAGAATAAAGATGGTACACTCAAGTTGTGTATTGATTACAGACAGTTGAACAAAGTCACCGTAAATAAAAAATATCATTTTCCTAGGATTGATGACATCTTTGATCAAATGAGAGGAGCACAAGTAGTTTCCAATATTGACTTAAGATCTAGTTACCATCAGGTAATAATAAAGGATGAAGACATTCATAAGATATCCTTCAGAACAAGGTATGGACATTATGAGTTTGTAGTGGTACCATTTGGCCTCACAAATCCACCAGCTACATTTATGTGCCTTATGAATAGTTCCTTCAGCAGGTATTTGGACAAGTTTGTTCTTGTTTTCCTTGATGGCATTCTTATTTATTCTAAGAATGAGGACGAGCATGAAGAGCATCTGAGATTGAAATTGCAATTACTTGGTTCACATTATCTCAGATGAGGGCATATCTATAGACCCGAAGAAGATTGAAGCCTTTATGAATTGGCCTACTCCAAGAAATGTGATAGATGTAAGATCTTTTATGGGGCTTGCAGAATACTATCGGAGATTTATTGAAGGATTCTCCAAGGTTGCACATCCAGTCACTTCTTTAAAAAATAAGGGAATAAAGTTTGAATGGAAACCGAGGTGTGAAGAAAGATTCCAGCAGTTGAATAACCTTCTCAGAAGTGCTCCAGTATTGAATATTGCAGACCCAGGAAAAATATTTTATGGTGTGTACTGATGCATGCGGACAAGGGCTTGGAGGAGTCCTTATGCAAGACAACCACATGATATGTTATGAATCCAGAAATATGAAGGAGCATGAGAAGAACTATGCTACTCATGACCTAGAACTTGCAGGCATAGTACATTCTCTCAAGATGTGAAGGCATTACTTAATGGGAATAATATTTGAACTAAAGACAGACCATTGTGGTCTGAAGTATTTGTTTGATCGGCCCACGTTAAATTCTAGGGAAGATAGATGGCTGAAATTTTTATGTGATTTTGATTTCGAAATCAAGCACATAAAGGGAAAAGAGAATAAGGTAGTTGATGCACTCAGCAAGAAGGTGCAGGAAATGCATGTGGCATCTCTTAGTATTTTCCAATCATTTTTGAGACAACGGATTGTTAATCATACTGTTGGAGATGAATTGTATGATTAGGAAAAAGACAAATTGCGGCAGCAAAGTCTTGAGAAGAGGTGTGAGGCATATAAATTGGAAGAAGATGGACTTCTTACTTATAAGAATAGAATCTATATTCCAAATGTAGTATATCTAAGGAGAATGGTTATGGATGAGATGCACCAGGCTCCGTATTCTGGTCACTCCGGATATCAGAAGATGATTGCTACAACCAGAAAGCAGTATTTTTCTCCATGAATGAAAAAGGATATGTCCAAGTACATTTCAAGGTGCATGAAATGTCAGCAGGTAAAGGTTAGGCATCAACACCTAGAAGGTTTGTTGCATCCTTTTCCAGTTCTAAAATGGAAATGGGAATTTATTTCCGTGGATTTTATTACAAGATTGCTAATGACTTGGAGACAACATGATTCCGTCATGGTTGTGGTGGACAAGTTGACAAAGGGAGCACATTTATTACCCGTTAAGTCTATGCATAAGAATGATGACATTACAAATATCTTCATGAAGGAGATTTTCAAATTGCATGGATTGCCTAATGCAATAGTCTTTGACAGAGATGTCAAGTTCACTTCCAATTTTTGGAAGGGTTTGTTTGCATATTTGGGTACGAAGTTGAAGTTCATCACTGCCTACCATCCTCAGACTGATGGGCAGACAGAGAGAGTGATCATGTGCTTGAGGACATGCTTCGCATGTATGTGATGGAAAAACCAACCAAGTGGGAATATTACTTACACTTTGTAGAGTTTTCTTATAACAATGGATAGCAAGCATCCTTGGGGATGAGTCCATATGAAGCTTTGTATGGTGGGAGGTGTAGGACCCCAGTGACTTGGGATAATCCAGTGAACATGGTTGTGCTTGGGATAGAATTGCTCGAGGAAATGGAGCAAGAGGTTGTAAAGACCAAGAAGAATTTGAAAGTAGCTTAGGATAGACAGAAAATCTATGTGGATAAGCATAGGGTGAACAAAGAGTTCAGTGTTGGGGATCATGTTTACCTCAGAGTGAGGGAAAAGAAGAGTTCCTTGAAGCTTGGAAGTTGTGCCAAGCTGTCACATAGATATTGTGGGCCATTTGAAATGCTCAAAAGAATAGGACCAGTTGCATATAGAATTGCATTTCCTGCTAGCACTAGAGATCATAATGTTTTTCATGTTTCTTTGCTTCAGAAATATGTACATGATCCTAACCATCTGATAAATTGGGATGTGATTCAGGTGGAAACCGAGGGAGAGTTCCAAATCGAGCTAATGCACATCCTCGATAGGAAGGTCACAAATGGGGTTTGAGCTATCTTGATAAACCTAGTGGAAGAAGGAACCTCGCAGATAGAGAAAGAGGGATGGATTTCTTCTTTGCACACCCTGAATAGCACTGGAAGGGAAGGCATGGCCCGAGGGACTGCGTAGCAGAGAAGGGGATGCTTCCTTGTGTTTGGTGTGTGGATTGTTTAGAACTCATGATAGATCTGGTGCAGGTGTCCATGGCTCTAATTTATCTCACTAGCTTAGTAGTCAGCCTTTCAGCTTTTTCATATCCTGATAAACCCAACTGTGTTGGCTTGGCTGAGTTTTTTGTATCCTTGGCTACGTGTGAGCTTGTTAGTGTTCCCCTTATTCATTGTGGAAATCATTCCCAACTCAGGGGTGGCAGTGTTGCTGAGATATTGAGGAGCACACTGGCCTATGGTTAGGTGGAACATTGTGGTGACGTAGTTGGTTGCGGGATAAGATTCTGCTAAGATAATTATCTCTTGTGTTTAAATCCTTGCAACTGTGATTTGTTATATAACTCAAATGAACCTATTAAATGTTGTGAATGAATGATTTTCTTTCCTTGTTTAATGATTTAGACATCTGCATATGTATTTTAAATTCATTGCATTTTATATTGTGTTCATGGGGCTTAGTTTTCCCGAATTAGCTAGAAGCTATGTCATGGTCTTGTCCTCTTTGTCGATTAGAGGGGTGGTGATGTGACAACAACATATACGATGCAAATGCAGTCTCACCCGATATATATTTCTATAAGTAACTCTTAGAACCAGGTTTCCGTAGTTGGGTGAGGGATTTCTGCTCCCTTGGTATACTACCAAGGTGCTTGACAGATGATGATGGGTGGGGTATTTATACTTATTACACACAGTTAAGATTTGATACAACTCATCCTTCGATAAGTATTATAACAACAAACCCGATGTAGCATAGGAACATTCAAGAATAACAATGTGGCAAATACATATAAACTCATTCATAAGCAATTACATAAACACATATTCACAAAAACATATATATTCAACTCAATCACATTCATCATTCACACATTTGACACAGTATCTGATGTGGAAACCCATCTGGGAAAAATGACAAAGGTGCTCTTCATCTGGCATGAGAAATATATTGCACCCTTTCGTCTGCACACTAAGCTATAGACTCGGTTCTAGATCTCTCTTTCTTATCTATAAGGACTTCTCTCTCCTCTCATGCTCTTTGGTATTTTGTTGCTATTATTTCTCTATTGGAGTCTACTTAGTGATCTGCACACATCCTGGATCAACTCAATTTCCTATACGACTTTACTATGAATATGCACATAGCCTAGATCGACTCAACCTCTTCTACACCCTCATGCACTTCCCTTGTAGGGTCTTTGACTCCTCTCTATGACTCAACACACAAACATATAATACAACCCGAGCCTAAAATGACTAGATACCACAGAGGATAAACATGATATATATTGGGTTCCCCCTTTTATAGACTCTTACATGTCGCTTTCATCCTACTTCATACAGTTATCCAATATAATGTCTTTTCTATTTTATCGACAAATGTTAGTATGCACTAACGACTCGACTTACAAAGATTCTTTCATATGTGCGGTTTCCGTCGAATCTAGTTGTCCTCATACCCATGATGTTTATAAACAATTTCTTTCTATTCGTTGCATCCCTACGCATATTCTGACATGTTTAACTTTGTCACATCCTTCCTTGTCGCAACATTTCCTTCTGTCGATGTTTCTTTTCCATCGCAGACTCTCTTATGTCGTAAACACTCTTCTATCATGAACTCTCTTCTTCTCTTCTCGCGGGTTCCTCTTCATTTGCTTCTTTCCTTAGCTATTTCTTCTCTGTCTACTTCAGTTCCTCCTCTATCATATATTCCTTCCTTTCTACTTCTTCTACATTTTCCTCCTTCCTTCCTCAACTACTTCTATTGCAGCTCATTTTCCCTTCTTTTCCTTCTTCTATTATTCCTTCTCTACTTCTGTCGCAACTCCTTTTACTTCTTGTGACTCACCTCTTTTCATACTTGGGAAGAATTCTAACTGAATTCTAACTATATTTTCCTAGGCCCAGCAGGTCCCCAACACTCACATGTGGCTCATCCCAATCCATGCAAATCTTATTCTTTCATTCCTTGACTTGTGCTTGTTGTTGACTTTCACATACCTCAGGGTTAAGCGTAGAAAAAATATTAAATATGCTAGGTGTGTCCTTGGGTGAAAGCATTGAGTCAAGTACTGTCACTTGATATTGACTCCTCCATTTAGGACAAACTCCTAACGAAGCCAAGGGGGGTGGTCCCTAAGAAAGCTATATTTTGGTTGGTAATGACAAAATTAAGTTGTTTTTAGGACTTTTTTGGTAAATAATTATGTTGTAAGACTGATGAAAAATTGTTTAAACATTAAACAACATGTAACATGAGAATATAAATATTAATATGGAAAAAACTGATAATCAAATGAAAATCAGATTGTTGTGTACCTAGATCAGTGCCAAATGGAGTAAAAAATGTTACTGAAAAGGAAATGTTTTGCAATGTGTCTTGGTCATTTTTATTATTAAGGATGAGTTGATTTAAGGGAAGGGGGAATTCTATATATATTTATGAATTATTAAGAATATATCCATAGAGATGACAAAATTGGTTCATCACTCAAAAATGTGGGTTAAATCTAAGTCTCTGGAAAGGTGTTCAACACTACACCAAAAAAGGTGTAGCCTAACTGTATCTCGATGCCACTATTTAGTAGTTCCCGCTTCCTTTGAGAAATTTTCCCAATAATTTCAAAAGGAGTTGTGCCATATTTTCACAATGTTTCAAATGTTGTTTATTTTATTACTATGAATTAATTATTTAGATGTGAAGAATTGATCAGTGCGCATTCCTGCTTTTGACTATCCCAAAGCTCAATGCGAACCTGCAATGAGAAAGAGAATAAACCATAATGGAAAAATGTTTGTTCCAATTATATACTGAATCAAAAATATTGTGGCCATAAATAACAACTAAATCCAAAAATAATCCACAAGCTATGTGTCACTTTCTGATCATCCACCAATAATCGATAAGAAGCCTTTGGTTGGTGGAGAGAGCATACTTCATGGCAACGAACGAGGGAAAAAAATTATTTAAAAAAATTTAAAGATGGAAATGAAAATAAATTATTAACTGATACATCCTTCAAGGAAAGTGGATTGTGTGCATGTTATTGTTAGAAAAAATCAAGCGACAAAAGAGATGCTACCAATCCCCCTAGGCGGAATGAAGTGTGTGCGTTGTGTATCCCACTTTATTTCTTTATTAATTATGATTAAAATATCATAAAAATGAAATTAAAATATGCCATATACCGTATAAAATAGTTCTAAATTCTTATACAACTTTATGGAATGAAGGGGAATGGAGAAAAGGGGAAAACTGAGGGTTTTTGATGTCCTAGAAGACCCAAAACTCGAATTTTGAGCAGAGGTTCCTCCTGTTTTTATTTGGAACTGCTAAAAACCAGAAATTTCAATTATTAGAATATGATGGAATGAATGAATAAAAGATAAAAACTAAAACTAATTTCAGCACTTGCAAAAGATTGGAAAAATTTACTGGTTTTTAAGAGCACTGAAATGACAACTTTAGATTCAGTTAAAGATGATTATTTTTAAGCACTTATAAAACTAAATTATCTGATATGATAAATAAGTATATTGAAATTATCATACTTTTAAATCAGATCTATCAAAATTTCATATTCAAACTATGTAACAGAAAAAAGGAGAGAGAATTGTTTTGAGAAGATGGAAAGCAACTTCAAGCCTCGCTTGATCTTCTTATGAAAAATTTGGAGACCCTATACAAATAAGATAAAACTTGAGAGATTATCAAAGAGGAAGAAGATACAACCGATTTCAACTCCTTTGAAAAAGTAACCTGTAAAACAAATCTATGGGAAATCCATGCATAAAAAATTAGATCTAGTGTACTCAAAAACAAGAAATGAGAAAGAGTTGAAATACAACTGAGTATGAAAAACTAATATCCTATATCTTGATATAAAAATACCAGTAAGAAAATTACAGCATTAAATTCCTACTCTATGTTCCTTAGGATGACCTTCTAAGCTAGATCTAATAGCAATTTTAAGCAAAAAGGAAGAAACAGTTCATAAATTTAACAGTGTCACCTCAATACTTGCAAGTAGTCATCTCATAACACAGAGCGCACCTCCAAAGTCTGCAATTTTATTCATCAATATACCAACAATACAAAATAGCAAATTTTTCTTGCATCCATCCCAAACAAAAGATGAGAACCCTGCTTTTCAGCAAAAAAGAAGCTTAAACCCCCAGGGGGAGAATTTGACAAGTGTGAGGTGTTTAGGGGGTTGATATAATGGTGAGAGGAGGTTTGAATTCATGGGAGAGAAGGATTCCACCTATATTTAGGTATTCCACTTGGTTTTGGAAGCATTTACCTCCTCTAACCACTTCATCCACGTGGCAAAACCACCCTCCATGAGAAAATTCGCCCCCCTTATGTCAGAGTGCTTTAGATCCCCTCATTTAATTTCTTAATATGCTCCTATATGTTCATAAATTTCCCATACAACACCCTCAAGAACTTTTACACCTCATATACAAGTCCCAAACAAGCTTCCTTTGATTTGGGAATTGGATTTTCTCTAATTTCCCCATTTATTTGGCCTTTTAAGCCATTTTGGAGAGAAAATCCAAAATAATAATTAAAAAATACTAATTTGACTCTCAAAAGTGGGTTTATGGGTTAATTTAGGTATCTCGGTACAAAAATGAGCATCCCCATGACCAAATTGGATCCCTATGCCTAACTTTATGACCTTTTGAAATATTACAATTAAAATACACCTTATCAATGATTTTATTAAAAAACTAAAAATTAAAAAAATACTAGGGGGGGACTTATCGAATGTTCACGAAACTCTGGACATATGACTAGCATGGTATAATACATAGACCCTAGTCTTTAATAACCTTTCTGAGAAAAATATTACCAAACTCACCATCCCCGCTTTGGAATATTTTGCGTGAAAAACTTGAAAATTATATGTCTCTTAAAAAAGCATCATATAATTAACAAAGAAAAAAACACTCAAGGATGATGATATTCATGACCACGTCTAATAAGTCCAAGCCTTTTACATAAAATAACCTCATGCTATGTCATTTATTACAATTTCCTTGAAAGGGTGTGAACATCCAAAAGAGGCCACAACTGGCCCTGATGAAACCATGAAACTTCTGAGCAATTAGTAAGAACAAGTGATTTGTTCCTATCCTTGGTCTCTCACTTTAGAAATCCCCTAAGTGCAACATAGTGGATAAAATATGGCTCCAACTGTGGGACGTATGCTCGATTTGGTCTTCAAGCAAGGAGAGGATACGAGAACACTAGAATATCTGGATTATATAACGTATACAAACATCTCAACTTGAAAAAAAAACCAAGTAGCACATGTTTTATGAAAAGAACCAAAGATCTAAAAGTTGCTTTATTGAAAGGAAAGAAAAACTAATTGATGAAAGAGACTTTTATTCCTAAGTACATAAAATAGATGTGTAAAGTAAATGCTCACTTTAAGGAGCTTATTTTCCTACTCTAAGCAAACTAAAATAAACTTTTAAGTAAAATGAAATATCCAATCTAACCATCTAAGAATTTTATGACTTTAATATTTTTTCCTTATCTTCAGTTACCTACCAAAATAAGGAGACATTTTTTGAAAAATGAAAACCAGCATGGAACTCTTGGATGGGAGGGCTAGATGGGATATTATAATCATGGAGAAGGTCATCGACCTTCTTTCCAAATTGGCCAATCCTTTTGTGGAATTTCTCTATCCAATATTGGATAGGACTAATGTACAAATCCGTATGATGAGGCAAATCATCATACTCATCAAAAGGGCTTATCCCTTGATAACTTTGTGTGTAATCCACAAACTGCTCCAAATCATAAGGAACATCTATATGTGAAGATGATGGCTGAAATAAATCTTCAACTAGTTGCACCCCATCTGATTTTTCACTGCATTTCTTCTCTATGTCTTCATTACTGACACTGATGTATGGCTCAGATTTATCATATGTATAAACCGCATGCTCCTCTTCCACATAAAAGTTTCCCAACCCACGATATCCATGCTCTCTTCTTTAAAAACCTCACATATAGGATATTCAATAAAACCATCAAGAGACTCAAAACTCCCTCCATTAGATATGCCATAGACATGATTATCAACGAAACCAACAAAAGTTTCAGGTTCATTGTTTTCCTCGTCAGAAATGTCATAAATTGTATTTTCCATGAATATCCAGGAATCCTCATCAACATGTTTGTCAGACATAAGGGAGTATTCATCACTTGTATCATGCTCTACGATATACCTTTCCTCCTATTCATACTCATCTTCTTCAGAAAAAAGGTCACAAGGTAGTAAACCTTCTAGACTATCATCATTATATGGAGAACAAGTAGGAGTGCCATCGTGCACATTACAGCTTTCATCATAAGTTTCATTATAATATCTTGTAATGGATTCATCCTGAGATTGACCTGGAGTACAAATTTGATCTTCATCACTGAAATAATCATGGGAAGGTCCCCAATCTTCAATAGTCTCTGTTGATGTCACATGAGGAGGGTATTCAATATTTTTTTCAATTAAGGGATCTTCATGCACAAAATCAATGAAATCATCGTGGATTTCTTCTTTATTGTGATCTCTTGGAGGTAGTACCTGGTACCTATCATTTCCTATTCTGATGAGATGAGGTAATTCAGGGTCTTCCTCATGATACTCTATCCAGGGAAAGGAAGCAAATAGGAACCCTTCCAAGAACTTGTCTAAATCTTCCATTGTAGTGTCTCCAGTATGTCATTGCCTCAAGAATATTCTAAGGAAGCTTGAAAGGGAAGTAATACCTTTATTTGGAAAAAAATTGGCATACCATTCACAAGCATTTCCTCTTAGAGTACTGACAAACATCTCCATCATATTATATTCATTCAAAACATTGAAGTCATATAGAATTTTAAGGAAAGATATGACATCTCGGACCTTTGCATGCTCATTTCTCCAAAATATAGGTATATGATCTGATTCTTCACCATAATGATAATTAGGGAATCCTGGGATGTTTGAGAATTTAATGGAAGGATATTCACTAGAAATCTGAGATCTTTCCTTTTCTATATTGTTTACTCAAAAGAAAGCATTTGATATAACCATGGAGCTATCAAAATAGTGAGATTTAAAATTTTAGTGTTTGCATGGGCTAATCTATAGACAATCAATATCAACATTTTTTGTGAGAAACAAGGGTTTTATCCCTTCAATGGAGTCTCCATGTGAAAATAAAAATATGCATCATAATTTTTTCACAAAAAATCTCTTTTTTTCTTTTATTTGTATAAAGGAAAAAAGGTTAGTGGAGACCCCAGACAAAGAATCAAATATCTACTCTAATAACTCATCAAACAAAGCAAAAGAAAAAAGGAAAGAAAAAAAAATTTGTAACCCAGGAATAAAAATATGTATCCCCAACAACGGTGCCACAAAGTGTTGTCACCTTTTAGACACCTGGGGATTAAGCGCAGAAGAAATATTCAAGCGGCTAGGTGTGTCCATGGAGGAAAGTATCGATTCAAGTACTGTCACTTGATCTTGAATCCTCTGTTTAGTACAAACTCCTAACGAAGCCAAGGGGGTGGTCCCTAAGAAAGAGTTCAACTAAGGCTCTTTATATTTTGGTTATTAATGACGAAATTAAGATGTTTTTAGGAGTTTTTTTGTAAATAATTTTGTCGCAAGAATGATGCAAAATTGTTTAAAAATTCAACAACATATAACATGAGAATATAAATATTAATATTGACAAAACTGATAATCAGATGAAAATAATATTGTTGTGTACTTAGATCAGTGCCAAATGGAGTCAAAAATGTTGCTGAAAAGGAAATGTTTTGCAATGTGTCTTGGTTAGTTTTAATTATTAAGGATGATCCAATTTAAAGGAAGGGGTATTCTCGATATACTAATGAATTATTGAGAATATGTTTGGAGAAATGAAAAAATTGGTTCCTCACTCAGAAATCTGGGTTTAATCGGAGTCTCTGAGAAGGTGTTCAACACTACACCAACAAGGGTGTGCCGTAGCTGTATCTCGATTCCACTATTCAGTAGTTCCCACTTCATTTGAGAAATTTTCCGAATAATTTCAAAAAATGTTGTGCCGGATTTTCATAATGTTTCGAAGGTTGTTGATTTTATTACTGTGAATTAATTATTTAGATGTGAAGAATTGATCAGTGCGCATTCCTGCTTTTGACTGTCCCTAAGCTCAATGCGAACCTGCAATGGGAAAGAGCATACACCGTAATGGAAAAATGTTTCTTCCAATTATATACTGAAGCAAAAATATTATGGTTGCAAATAACACCTAAAGCCTAAAAGAATCCACAAGCTATGTGTCACTTTCTAATCATCCACCAATAATCGATATGAAGCATTTGGTTGGTGGAGCGAGCATACTTTGTGGAAACAAATGAGGGAACAAAATTATTTAAACAAATTTAAATATGGAAATGAAAATAAATAATTAACTAATACATCCCTCCAATAAATTGTATTGTGTGCGTGTTATTGTTAGAAAAATCACGCGACGAAAGAGACACTACCAATCCCCCCAAAGGGAATGATGTGTGGGAATTGTGTATCCCACTTTGTTTCTTTATTAATTATGATTAAAATATCATAAAAATGAAATTAAAATATGTCCTAGACCCTATAAAACAGGTCTAAATACTTATACAACTTTATGTAATGAAGGGGAATGGAGAAAAGGGGAAAACTGAGGGTTTTCGATGTCCCGAAAGACCCAAAACTCGAATTTTGAACATAGCTTACTCCTATTTTTATTTGGACCTCCTAAAATCCATCATATTAAATTATTATAATATGATGGGATGAATGATAAAAGATAAAAACTAAAACTAATTTCAGTACTTGCAAAAGATTGGAAAAATTTACTGGTTTTTAAGAGCACTGAAATGACAATTTTAGATTCAATTAAAGATGCTTATTTTTAAACACTTACAAAACTAAATTATCTGATATGCTAAATAATTAGGTTGAAATTATCATACTTTTAAGTTGGATCTATCAAATTTGCATATTCAAACTATGTAACCGAAAAAAATGAGAGAGAATTGTTTTGAGAAGATGGAAAGCAGCTTCAAGCCTCGCTTGATCTTGTTCTGAAAAATTTGGAGACCCTATACAAATAAGATAAAACTTGATATATTATCAAAGAGGAAGAATATACAACTGATTTCAAATCCTCCTTTGAAAAATAACCTGTAAAACAAATCTATGAGAAATCCCTGCATAAAAAGTGAGATCTAGTGTACTAAAAAACAAGAAATGAGAAAGAGTTGAAATACAACTGAGTATGAAAAAATATTCTCCTATATATTGAGATTAAAATAATAGTAAGAAAAATACAGTAGTAAATTCCTACTCTATGTTCCTTAGGATGACCTTCTAAGCTAGATCTAATAGCAATTTTAAGCAAAAAGGAAGAAAAAATTCAGAAATTTAACAATGTCACCTCAATGTGGAAATTGAACCCAAGAGATAGAACAATTACATCACAAAATTGCTAATCAATCATGCAAAATTCACACCAAAGGAGACTGAAATTGGAGCATAACACTAATATGTATTCAATAAGTGTACAATAGGCAACCTCGTGAAGTAATAGGCTGCTGCAATATATCGTTACATGAGATAATCGACTACATAAAGGTGCCATTTGAAATATTCAAAAGTAGGATTACTAAATCTAGTCAAATACCCCATAGGTTCATAAAGCAGTTTCCAAATCTATGAAGATGCTCACAAATTTGCTAAGTCAAGTGGGAAAGCTAAAGACGGATGGAAAGAAAACTCATACATGCTTGTATTTGGAGAAAATGATGGAGGATGATGTGGGAGAAAAACAAGTCAACTACACCTAGTCTAGCTTTTCCTTTTGCCTTAAATCAAAATAAAACAAGGAAGCTTTTCAGAAAAAGTAGATATGCACTTTGGAGGATCTGGAATAAACAAGACATACTAAATTGGGTTTCTAGGATGTTTCCCAAGTGCTCCATGACTCAGTTTTAGTATGTGTTGACTTCTAGGACTTGTAGAAGGAAACTAGCATAGAGTGGAATCTAGGAAACTAGGTAATAAGACACAAATAATTAAATTAATGTCTAAGGTAGGTAACTATGGGTTGATTATTCTAACACCCCCCCTTAAGCCTAACTTTATGATTAAATATCAGAAAACTATAGGTCCTAGCAACAAGGCTTAGTCACCCTTTACATACTGCTTGTCCATACAACCAAGGAAAGAGGCAAAAACCCGGTGGGAAAATACTCCCTTAAACATGGACAGGAAAAACAAAATTTTGGAAATATTTTCATCAATCATGATTAACAGCATGATCAGCAATCCCCAGTAGTGATTTGAGATTGTGTAAGTCCTTCTCACAAAAAAATTTGGTGAAGATGTATGTTACTTGTTCTGAAGATGCATAGAAGAGTAGATCAATGGTGCAATCATGCACAAGCTATCTGATGTAGTGCATATGGATCTCAATGTGATTCATTCATCGTCTCTAAATTGGATCATTGCAGATTCAAATGGTGCTCTGATTATCACAGTAGATAATAGTTGAAAACTATGATTAGAAACCACATTCTCCAAGTATCCCCTGCAACCAAAAACATTGAGTTGCTGCATTTACAACTCCTCTATACTCTGCTTCTGTAGATGAGAGTGCTATGGAACTATACTTATTTCTTGACCAGCTGATTGGTCCTTCTGCAAGAATGAAAACATATCCTGATGTAGAATTTCGATCTGTGTTGTCACCTGCCCAATCACTGTCAGTAAATCCAATCAAATCAAATCAAGATCATATTTTGCTTTGTAGAAGATCCCATGAGTTCTTGTTCCTTGAACAAAGTTTAGGATCCTTTTGGCTACTCTCCAGTGGATCTCATGATGCTAATCCATGTATCTTGAAGCCACACTAACTTCATAATATATATCAAGTCGATTGTGTGTAATATATAGCAAACACCCAATCAACTGCCTATACAATGTATTATTTACCAGAGGAGAAGAACCTGCTTCTTCAAGCTTAACTCCTGAAAGGAAGGGATTCTTGCTTGTCTTGCAATATTTCATGTTGAACTTGTTCATCAAATCCAAATCATACTTGGAATGATGTACTTTGATTCCATGTTGGGATTGAGCAATTTCAAGACCCAAGAATTGGCTCAACAATCCCAACTATGTCATAGAAAATGCATGGTTCATTACATCCTTCAAGGAGGCAATCTCTTTCTTTGAACTTCCTGTAATCAGAAGGTCATCCACATACAATAAAATAATCATCAAATAACCATGAATCAGCTTCAAATACACATCAGGATCAGACTTGCATCGAACAAAACTCAGTGATAGAAAAAATCCATCAATCTTGGCATACCAAGCCGTAGGGTTTTGCTTGAGCCCATACAATGATTTCTTTAACCTAGACACTAAAGATGGATTAGAAATGAACCATTCAGGTTACTGCATGTAAATCTCTTCAATCATATCTCCATTTAGTAAAGCACACTTCACATCCATGTGATGTACCTCCCACTACTTCGAAGCTACAATGGCTAGAGCTAGCCTTATGGAGTCCATCGTTGCCACTGGTGCAAAGGTTTCATTGTAGTAAATACCATGTACTCATGAGTAGCCCTTGGCTACCAATATTTCCTTATATTTCAAAGGTGAAACATCAGCAGCAAAATTAGTCTTGAAAACCCACTTACATTGAACTAGCTTCCTCCTTGGGGGAAGATCAACTAGTTCCCAAGTGTTGTTCTTCTGGAGTGAGCTAAATTCTTCTTTCATGTCTGTTTTCCATATTGGATCATGTGCTAAATATTCATATGTATGTGTATCTAATTCAACCATCAGATAGAACTTCTCAGCAAATAGAGGATCTTTCACACAAAGGGCACTCTCAAATTGAGATCTAGTCCTCCTAGTGTCACTAGGATTTCCAACTAGTTCCCCAACTCCATGAATGGTATTTGCTGCCCATTTTTGTATTTTAGGAATGTTAGGATCTGCAATCAAATCATCATTATCAAAATATCAGAATTAGTAAACTCATTAGTCTCTTCACTTACAATCAATGGATTTGATGGTGAAGAGGACTCTCCAACTTCAACTGCTACTAAAGGCTCTTCTTGGAACTGAACAATTATTTCAATGAAATATTTTTTAGTGCTTGTTTATCATCTTGTACCCTTTTGAATATTTAGAATACCCAAAAAATAGGCACTCTTGGCTTTGGGGCTGCAAAGCCTTCCCCTTTTCAGTTGGAATTCTAGCCCAAGCCTTTGAGCCAAAAATCCTGAAATGGGTCACATATGGCTTGTGCCCACTCCAAGATTCGAAAGGAGTCATACCATCAAGATGATTATGAGGCACCCTATTTGGATGTAGAGTGCATAGTTTATAGCCTCAGCCCAAAACTTTGGTGGCAAATTCTTAGCCTCCATCATGCAGGTTGCCATCTCCTTCAGTAATCTGTTCTTTCTCTCAGCAACACCATTTTGCTGTGGTGTGTAAGGGATTGAATGTTGCATCTGAATACCTGCATCTTTAAAATACTGAATGAACTCAGACTTGACATACTCACCACCATTATTATATCTAAGGATCTTGAGTTTCCTCCGATACTGGTTTTCAATGAAGGCTCTAAAGACTTTGAAGAGGTCATAAACTTCAGACTTATGCTTTAGGAAGTGAACCCATAAATACCTGGAAAAGTCATATATGAAGGTTAGTGCATATTTGGATTGACTCATGGACATATGAGGGAATGGACCAACAATGTCACTATGGATCAGATCAAGAGTTGCAGAGGTTCTCTCATGACTAGCTTTCTCATACTTGTGCTCTGGGTGTTTTCCTAGGATACAACCTTGACAGACTCCCTTAGAAAACTTGATCTTTGGTAACCCTATGACCATATATTTTTCACTCAAATCAGAGAGATACTTGTAGGTAATATGGACAAATATTTCATGCCAAATCTTGCTTGCTTCATTAGCATGTATCAGAAGAGAAGAGGGGTTTGAGTAGGGTATAAAATGGGAAAAATTGTATACCTTTGAAGTGTGATCTACAACACCTTTTGCTATGACTTTACCATTCAAAATCCCAGTGATTTCAACATCATCAGGGGAGAATATGACCTTCTTTGGAGACCCAATATGAGTCATCTAATACATTGACAAGATATTAGAGGAAAGACCTGGAACATACAACACATTATTGAAATCACCATGGTCAAGATCAATCCTTCCCTTCCCCAAACTGTCAGTGAGAGAGTCATCTCCCAAAAATATTGGTGGACCTTTCGACATGTCAAGAGAGGAGAATGTCTCTTTTGTTGAAACCATATGTATAGAAGCTCCAAAGTCTATGATGAAGCTAGGTGAGCTTGATGTGCCAGCAACCAAGGCATGTACTCTCTCTCTGTCCTATGAATTTGATCATCCTTCCCTCATCTTTGAGAAATCAGGAAGGGAGATGTTATTCTTATCCAAGAGTTGGGTCAACATGTCAATTTGCATCTTAATACAAGATCTCTTAGGATGATAGCCCTTACTACAGTATGTGCACTTTCTCATTTCTCCTTTCTTCTTCTTCTTCTATGAGTTCTTCTTGGAACCTTGGGGCTCCTCTTGAGACTTATTCTTATCTCTCTTTTGCTCGAGTGGATTTCTAGATTTTCTTCTTTCTTTTTGAATCCACCCTTGAATCTCCAAAAACCAAAGCTTGGTCTTTGGAAGGTTTAATGGTGCTCATCGTCACCAACTTATCTTGCTCCTGTGTGAGGGATTCCATGAACTATGCAAGCTTAGGCATCTTCCAGGATCGAGATGTCAAATTCGTGGCATGGAAGGTCAAAACAAATACTCAATAGTCAGGACCAAGATTAGAGAGTATGGCCAAAACTAGTTTCTCTTCCTTCTTTTCGATCCCACACTATTTCAACTACAAAACAAGGGCCTTAAACTTGGAAAAGTAGAGTTGCAATGATTCGAAGCTACTGGGACTCAAGGAAATCAGCTCATTCTTGATTTGATGTCCTATCATCTCATATGTATTTCAAAAAATCTCTTCTATATTATCCGACACTTCATTGGGTAATGTTAATCCATCAAGATGGAAGAGGAGGTCTCTTGAAATGCTCAGACACAAAAGACCATAGGCCTCATCCCTCCTATTGTGCCATTTAATTTTCTCTGTAGCTGCATTGGGCTCTGCCTCAGTTGCCATAGTCACCCTATAGAGACATTTTTCTCTCAACAATATCTCCATCTCATATTTCCACTCAAAGACACTGAATGGAGTCAAGATGATCTTCTGAGATTGGTCCATAGCTCGGAAACTGTGGCCTCTAGTCAACAGAATGCGCTTCCAGTCAAGATGTCAAACCTAAAATAGAAATAAGGAAGGAGATAAATTGATCTACAAAGGCTCTAATACCATGTAAAAATTGAACCCAAGAGATAGAACAATTACACTCACAAAATCGCTAATCAATCATGCAAAATTCACACCAAAGGAGACTAAAATTGGAGCATAACACTAATCTGTATTCAATAAGTGTACAATAGCCAAACTTGTGAAGTAATAGGCTGCTGCAATATATCATTACATGATAGAATCGAATGCATAAAGATGCCATTCAAAATAGTCAAAAAGTAGGATTACTAAATTTAGTCAAATCCCCATAGGTGCATAAAGCAGTTTCCAAATCTATGAAGATGCGCATGAATTTGCTAAGTCAAGTGGGAAAGCTAAATAGGGATGGAAAGACAACTATAGAAGGAGCAAGTCTATAAGTCGACATGAACAAGGACCGACTTAGTTGATGAGTCGACTAAGTCAATGAGCCGACTTAGTCGATCAGCCGACTAAGTCGATGGGTCGACTTAGTCAATCAGCCGACTAAGTCAATCGGCTGACTAAAATAAGAGATTATGTCGGCCATCTAAGGTCATGTCGGTTCACCGAATCGATAGGTAGTTATTTTGTAACCTTTTTGTAAATCATATATATTAGGCTATTGAGCCAGACGAGAACTCAGTTCAGTTCTCTGTATTGTATGGACTCATTGTAATAATATAATCTGTTTTAATTCTATCTGTTCTTATCTTTTGTCTTTGTTTAAGCTTTATATATGTTTTAGTGTGTATTATTGGTAACCTTATGTGATATGTGAGATTACAACATTGGTTCCATTGTTGGTAGTACATGACTAGAATGTATGCCAACAAATGATACCAGAGCAAGAGATTAAGGACTGGTGGAATCGTAAAATTGCAAACTACTTGAAGAATTATGCGCAAAGGAACAGATTAACAGTCGCACAAGCAAAAGAATGAGCAGAGGAGGTGGGAAAAATTCATTGCCAAAAGGGAGTGGGAATACTTCCTAAGCAAATAGACCGAACTATCTGGGATTTCTAAAAAGCGTTGGGTAGGATATGGGGGGGTAGCTGGTCATCTGTCGAAGATAGAGTATAGTGGATCCTAGTCGACTACAATCCGATATCAGTCACTAGTAATGAGAAGTCAACTAAAGAGGACCTCAAGAGAATAGTATCCTACGAAAGTATGTCGGACATTCAGAAAATAGAAAGGGAAGAGAGACACCAAAGAAGGGAAGCAAGATGAGAAAGGGCCTTAGAGTTCCACAGAGGAGAAAACCCGAGGGAGAATGACTAGGAAGAGAATCCGCCAGAGTCGGGTCATGACCAACATGAAGAGGGCGTGGAACAAGAAGCGTCCCCTAAGGAGGAAGAATTGTGGATAGAGCAGCCAAAATATCTCCAATTAAGAGCTCCCAATGAAGGAACAACCCTTTCCCCATTGAATCCGCGTACCCGAATACAAACTATTGTCGAAGAATACCTCTGACTACGAGCTGGTGACTTCAGTATATGGAGCCGACTAGGCGACGAAATGTACCCTGGATGACACCCTATTATATGTTGACCGGTGGAAGGGAACTAGGTGACGTTTCAAGCGGCAGCCTCCCTCTGAAGTATCCACTTGCTCTTATTGACACATGAAGGAGCACCCCCCCACCAAATACAACTTTAGAAGAAATCGAAAAATTAGACCCGCAAACAAATAGTTGCAGTGGACCATCGACAGCAAAAGTTAACATTAAACGACTACACGTCAATGAAGAATCGACAACCGACAGGAACGCAAGTTCTGTCAACCAGAATTTTGTAGGCTTGAATACATCAATAACCCCACCACCCTCATCACCACCCCCACCTCCACCACTGCCAACTTCTAAGAGTAGGGACAGCAATTCAGACATGGGTCACAGATCGGCTCACATCCCCCTATATGAAGGAGATGAAGACCCTAGACGACATTGGTTCGTCTGCGAGTCGACCTGGGAAGCCAACCAGGTTACGAATGAAGATAGAAAAATGGCACAGTTTGCAGGAGCCTTAAGGAATAGGGCATTGACATGGTACATGACCTTTTCGAAAAGACAACCCAGAGCGACAAAAGCTGAGATTAAGGCGCAATTTTTGTCATTTTTTAAAACTCCATATGCTAAGCACCTGGCTGCGAAGAAGCTTAAAACCACATCACAAAATCCAGGAGAATCTGTCCATGACTACGATAAGCATTGGAAATACTTATTGAGCCAATTGGATTATGTTATAGATGAACAGTTACTAATCCAGTGGTTTCTTGCAGGACTATCACAAAAAGTATGTCGACACATTAGTCTGGAGACATTCAAAATGTATGAGGATGCGCTAACAAAACCTCTTCAAGTTGAGATGGACGAAGATATACTTGCTTACCCCATGGACCACAGATTGGAACAATAGCTCGAGAACGTAGAAAAGTCTTTGAAGGAGTTAAGCCTCAAGAATCAGGAGATATGGTGCACCAAATGCTCAACAAACGGCCACTCAAAAGATAACTGTCGACAAGAATATAGCCAACAAGACGTCCGACTTGTTCAGACCAAAACCTTTTGCGACATTTTCCAGGAACATGGAGATCACTCTACAATAAACTACCCGTTTAACATGAAGAACGGCAAGGATTCCTGGTGTGCCATCTATGAAACCAAAATTCATAACACTACCGACTATCAGTTAAACGTAAAGAACCAACAGAACTATCAGGCGGTATACCAAACAAATGCGTTGGCACAACATCACGAGCAAAACAATCCACCAAATGATCAGAATGGAAAAAGATACAACGACCGATGATACGAGCGTCGGTATGATAATCGACGCCAAGGTTACGGAGGAAGAGGTCGATTCCCTGGGAATCACGACATACGCCCGAGTCGACCCATCCATTGCTTTATATGTTACAAAGAAGGTCACCGGTATGCAGATTGTCCATACAAGGACATGACTGATCTTGAATTCTATACCCACTGCGGAGTAGGTGATCACTCACTTGAGGATTTTCCTACTATGTTAAAAAAAATTAATACCAAGAAAAATGTTAATGTCTTGTCTTGTGTGCAAAAACATGATGTAATAACCACTAAAAATGTACATATTGTAATTCAACAAGGAACAACAATAGGAACTGATAACCCTCAAATTAGTAAGATTAAAGAAAGAAACATCTATCCTAACCCACGACATGAAAAACAAACATATAAAGAAGCAACCCATGTCTTTCAAGACATTACACGACAAGAAGACATCGATAACAGTCGACCCAACACAATACATCAATTAATCCAACTCATTCAAACAGACAAATCAATATCTCAATTCATTGACTTATTGCATGAAATAAAAGGTACAAACCCCGGAAAACAAACAAACAATATCTGCATCTTGAACCAAAAAGACAGAAGTGATGCCGACCCACTTGTCGATCTGGAAATTGAAGGTTACCACGTCCGACAAGTTGTGCTCGACTTCGGGTCACAAGTAAATATCATGACTCGTGACACTTGGGAACAGCTGGGCCGACCTCGACTATATGTGTCAGGCATATACTTGAAACTAGCCGACCAAGGCCTAATTGAACCCATTGGAGTCTGGAAAAACATCGATATGACCATCAAAGGAATCTCGACCAAGGTTGATTTCGAAATCATTGACCCAAAAGAAGGAGCCAGCTCCTTCCCAGCACTAGTCGGTCGACCTTGGGGTAGAAAGATGAAAGCATCCATATCCTTGGACAAGGAACGAATCAAATTAAAAGGAAATAGTCAAAAGGTCATTGTACCCATTCATCCATCCCAAGGGGAACCTTAGACTGAACCTATGGATGAAGAAGTCAATGTCAGACAACTTTACCAAATCCACAACGATGCAGACTACACAGAACCAAAAATCCATGGAGAACTTAACTTAGGTAACCAAGACTCAGTTGGTTACAACTCAGATGCTGAATTATACGACTGGGAGATTGAGAATTACAAAACACAAGCAAGAGGGTGTTGGACTATACAAAAAGTGCAAAAGAATCCCACCCAACAGTGCTTCATAGTATCCATTGTCCCAAAAATCTTCGAAAAGAAAATAAGGGAACGCCCTACCTTACAACCAACCAACTTAAATACTACACAACTACCAAGGTATAAGGAGAGGGAATCACCAGTCATGCATATCGAGAAAGTATCTAAAAATATTGGTGAACATGGCCGACTTCAAAGCCTAGTTGAAACGTTTACAGGTCAAGCAGCTAGATGGTGAGACACCCATCAGACAAAACTACAGACCTGGAAAACTGCTTCGACCTAATTTGTTGAGAGGTTTGGAGGAAAGAAGTTAAACCAACAATTTTAGATACCTGTATTTACTCAAGGACAAGACCCAGAAGAACATATCAAAACTTGTGAAAAGGAGTGGAGAAGACTTGGATACAAGGATGAGCGAGCCTGGCCACATTTGTTCCCTTCAACCCTAGCCGACTTACCAAACAAATGGTATAAGATGGAAGAAGCTAGAGGTGAAACCGTCTTATGGCACGAACTCAGGGAAATTTTTATTAAAGACTTCAACTTCATACCTCAAAATGAAAATCTGACTAAGACAGTAAAGCAAATTAAACAATTTATCCAACCGACCGAAAACCAACCCTTACGAGACCATTGATCGATAAAAGACTGTAACAATCTACAAACATGGTTAAGACCACAGTCGACCCATTTACAATTAGAAAACAAAAACACAGAAGGCAAGAGCTTCAGATGGAAATCCAACCACATCGAAACAACAAAACCTATCCACTCGATTCTGAAAATCGCAACAACTGACAAACAAGATACTGACAGAATAACTGCATTTGACTTCCCTGCACATTCTCACAGTTCAAAGAAGGAAGTCGATCAATCAATGAAGAAAAAGCACCTGAGTGGCTATATGCCAAAGTAAAAACTAAAGAAGTCGACATCTCAAACAACAGCTAACCAAAACTAGCAAAAATTGGTGACTATTGGAACGAACAACAGACCACAGAGATAGTGAACTTACTAAGAGAGTTCCAAGATGTCTTTGCCAGGGACTATAAAGACCTAAAAGGCTTAGTCCAAGAAATGGGAGAAATGAAAATTGATACTAAACCTGATGTTCAACCTGTTAAGAAAAGACCCTATAAACTGGTTCACAAATACAAGGAAATAGTCAAAAAGGAAATTGATAACATGTTAGTAGCATGAATCATCTACCCTATCGACCAGTCAGAATGGGCAAGTCCAATGGTCATACAGCCCAAGAAACATGACCCAACCAGGCTAAGAATTTGTGTCAACTTTAGGGAACTCAAAAAAGTAACACTGACAGAACCATTCCCAACCCCTTATGTCGATGAAATCCTGAATGAAGTTGCAGGACATGAATGCTACTCATTTACAGATGGATTATCAGGCTATAACCAAGTACCAATAGCTAAAGAAGATAAAAATAAGACAACATTTGTGTGTGAATTTGGTTCCTTTGCTTACAAAGTTATGCCTTTTGGATTAAAGAATGCACCTGCAGTGTTTTCTTGAATTGTTGTCAAAACATTCCAAGAATACATATATAAGACCATGGTAGTATACTTCGATGACTAGACAATATACTCCACCTTAAAAGATCATTGCAAATGGCTCAGACTTATGCTCGAGAGATGTCGACGGATTCAACTCTCCCTGAACATTAAGAAATGTATATTTATGACTCCCATAGGGATACTATTAGGGCATATTTTCTGTAAAGAAGGTATCAAGGTTGACTTTGCAAAGATTAAATTTATCCTCGACTTGAAAACCCCGGTAAACCCCAAACAAGTCAGGGTGTTACTTGGCCATACAGGCTATTACAGAAAATTTATAAGATACTATTTAGATATGACCTATCCTCTCGAAGAACTATTAAAGGAAGATCAAGAGTTTAACTGGACAGAGGAATGTCATATCTCATTCGAGAAATTAAAAAGAAAATTAGTCGAATCCCCCATCCTAAAGTTTCCAAACTGGTTGATCAAATTCCATGTGCATATCGATGCATCAGGAATAGAAATAGGAGCAATCCTAACTCAACCAGGGGATGATGGAATGGATTATCCCATACTTTACAGTAGTCTCAAATTAAATAAGGCTGAAAGAAACTATTTGGCTATAGAAAGAGAAGCCCTAGGTATGGTCTTTGCCCTCCAAAAGTATCGACATTACCTTTTAGCCAACCCCTTCACATTCTATACCGACCATCAAGCCCTGAAGTACCTTGTCAATAAACCACTCCATCATGGAAGGATTTATCGTTGGCTACTTCTTTTCCAATAATATGAGTTCGAAGTCGTTGTCTGACCAGGTAAGCTAAATGTTGGGCCCGACCATCTATCCCGAATAGACACAGGAGAGGAACCGACTGGAGTCGACGATAACTTACCTGATGCACATTTATTTCGCATAGAAGCAGTGCCAGCAGAACTAGAAGAAATAGCTCAGTTTTTAGAAAACGAACAGGCACCTGAAGGTATGAATACCAAGAAAAAACAAATCTTAGCTATGAAGGATGCACCATACAGTCTCATTAATGGATTTTTATACAAAATGGGATTAGATGACATCCTCAGAAGGTGTGTACTTGAACATGAATGAGACCAAATCATGCATTAAGCACACTATGGACCTACAGGAGGACATTTCCAAGAAGACACAACTACAAAGAAAATCCAACAGTCAGGATTATGGTGGCCGACGCTCCACAGAGATTGCAAAATTTTTGTTATTCGATGTGACAAATGTCAACGACTTGGTCGACCCCTACCTAGTACAGAAATGCCCTTGATATCAGTAAACCCCAGTCTCACATTTGAGATCTGGGCCATAGACTTCATAGGACCATTTCCTATCCCAACAAAAAGATCAGGTGCAAGGTATATTATTATTGCAGTAGAATACGTTACTAAGTGGGCAGAAGCTGAACCCGTTGATACATGTTCGAGTGAGATAGCTGCTAATTTTATTTATGAAAACATCATCACTATATTCGGATGCCCACTAACCTTGATTAGCGACCAAGGGACACACTTTATCAACAAAACTATCAAAACCCTGACCGACCAGTTCCAAATCGACCACCGACAGAGTACGGCATATCATCCTCAGTCAAATGGGGTGATTGAATCTTTCAATAAAACATTAACCAAAGGGTTAACCAAAATATGTAATGCTGACAAGGATGACTGGGATGAGAAAATACCTGCAGTCTTATGGGCATACAGAACAGTCTATAAATGGTCAACCAACCAAACCTTCTTTCGACTAGTCTACGGACAAGAAGCAGTAGTCCCACTACACTTTCGACAACAAATGCCTACTATCACAAAAATCCTACATGTCGATGTTGAACAGGGAAGGAAGGACCGACTACTTCATCTCAACAAGCTGGAAGAGCACCGACTCATCGCCATGCCACACCAAGAAATTCAGAAGCAACAACAAAAAGCATGGCACGACTGCAACATCAAGAACAAAAACCTATCGGTCGACGAATTTTCTTTACTCTACAATAGTCAGATCAAAGGAAAACCTAAGAAACTCCACACAAAGTGGATGGGACCTTACATTGTCAAAGAGATACACCCCAACGGATCAACCAGACTAAGGACGATACAGGGCCTAGAATTTTGGAAGATAGTTAATGGAGCCCGACTAAAACGTTAAATATATATATATATATATATATAACAACCATAACCGGAAACCAAAATACATACAAAACTAAAAAATCCAGAAACAAAAAAATACCCCACCAACACAAAACCATGACAGGAAATCACTAGTTCGACAACCGACATCATGACCCTCGACCATTTTCACTGACCATCCCTATCGACCATTCTTAGCACTGACACTAGCCGATGACCTCGAGAGTCCCATCGCGCATTCACGACCTTGAGCGCCAAAAGCAAGTCACCATTAACTCACACTCGCGTACTCCAACTGGAACATCACGTCTGCCATTAATGCAACCATTGCCACATCCAAACATAGCATCGCCTATAAATACCAGACTATCAAAGGTTCACTCACCGCCACCTATACACACAAAGCATCCGAACACTCAGTCGACCAAAAACCAAGAACCCTATAGTGACCTCGACCAAACAGACACAATGGCCCCCAAGCAGACCAGAGCATCGACCAAGGCAAAAGAAATACAGGCTGCGGATACACCTTTGGTCCGTAGGCTGAAGAACATCAAAAATTCCAAATTCCTGGAAGGCCCATGGCAGAAACTATGGGCCAAGATCCAAGAGTGGGCCTTTGTCGACAAAAAGGCCACTCAAGTAGCACAGAAAATCCAACGTAGCACTCTCTTTGGCTACACCAATGCACCGCTGATGGCTAGCTTTGGTGGCACGAAGGAAGCTATTGTGAAATTCATCATCAGTCGCTATAACAATGGCCGGTTCTACTTTGATGAGCCGATCGAAATTTCTAGAGATGTCATCTCCAAACTGACTGGCCTGTCTAATAAAGGAGACCCTGTACCAGTCGGAATCAAAGAAGGATTGGTCGAAGAGCTTACGGGATCACCTTCTGGAAAAAACTCAAAAGGGTTGATGATTGGCCAAATCACAATTCGAACGCCATATATTATGGCCAAAATCATCACAATCACACTCACATTAGTAGGTCGAGGCAGCGACCTCAAGTTAGAAATGCTGGAAGTCATTGACACTATGACCACTGACGGACGACTCTACAGATGGGGGGATTATGTCACCAACATGATAAAAACCGTCTGTGAGCAATTCCAGGAGATGGGGGGAATCATCAAGTTCCCCTCCCTCATCTTATGGATCGTTATGTACCACATCTGCCCAGAAGGGAGCCTAGTATTTTGGGAGCCATCAAAGTTCGACATGTGGAGGTTTAAACCCTTCTCCCAGAAAGAAAACCTGCACGAACTAGAGCGAGGGAAAGTATTCCTAGAGAACTAGTTCCAACAACTAAAAGTTCACCCAACCAGATGGAGGGTGCCTCAGAACATCCTACGAAATCTACCCGCGAACTCCCACATCCAGCTAGAGCTTGACCATACCTCGGTATGGTACATGCAGGGCAAGGCCTCCAATGCCAAAGCCCTCGACTACTATCTATTTGTCGACCAAATCTTCCGATAATTGTCTCGACGGGCTAAGACAAAGATACCAGTACCAGCAGCAGCGAAACAGATCGACTTCTCAATCAAGGAGCCACTCACTAACCAAGAGAAGGAGGAATACTATGAGCTCAACCTCTACATTAGCACATTTGTGTCAAAATACACACCGGTCGAACCCATTGGTCGACTACAAATAACTATCAAACCTCTGACCGCAAAGAATGCAAAACCACATCCTACAAAACCAAAGCCACAACCACAGTAGCAAACAACTCCTCCGGCTCTAGCAAGTGTCATCCCGACTCAAGCACCAATGGGCGAAGTCGAACCAGACAACCCTGAGTATGCTGTTACAAAGGGCATCATTCAGAAACTCACCAACGAAATAGCAGCAGCCAGGAAGAAAATAAAAGGACAAGAACAACAACAAGGAAAAGGTAAGCGCAAACTTATCTTTGCCGAATCATCAGATGATGAAGAGGAATTGGAAACTGTGGCCCTTTACATTATAGAGGATGCCGCTGCAAATAAAGTGCTGGTCAAAACCCAGTTCCAACATTTTGTCAAAGCAGGAGCCCAAGTAGGTCAACCAAAGAAAGCAAAAACTATGATGACACCTGAAAACATCGTCGATCTTGTGTCGACACCTCCCCCTCCATCACTGAAACAAATAATCGAGGAGCAAGCACCGACACAACAGTCAGTCAGCCCCCTTGACTTATATAAAGCGCAATGCCGAAGACGATAAAAGAAAATTTTGACAAAGACACTGACTTACAAACTTTCTTCGAGACATTTCCTGCACTGTTTCAGTCGGCCCAAAAAATTTCCACCCAGGCTCCCATCTATACATGTAGCAGAATACAACCCTCAGTAGTTCCAACCATCACGTAGACCTTCACATGACAATATGACAAAGAAGGTGATGTAACTGGACTTGTGACCTCTACTATTGACCCAACCGACTCCGTAACCCAAGTCGACCTACTAGCCACTACACCACCGGAAGCAGATATGCCTTCTGACATAAATCCACACCATACTTCCCCCAAACCCATCACCCTTGACCATTCCCCCACTCCATCACCACCACCACCACCATATCCAACACCACCACCACCCCTGAGTCAGAGATAGGCCCACCACAATCGAGTACATCCACACGACCAGAGGTAGCTGCCATTCCACCTCCCCAATCAAACAAACCATCAGCTTCTAACCCACAAACCCAAGATCTTGGATCAACTGTTGCAGGTACATAGGAGACAGAAGCTGGAAAGCACAAGAAAAGGAAGGAACATCAAGGTAAGTCTCCCAAAATCCAAATTAGCTTGACAGACGCAAGTTCCTTAACTAACTCAGAGATGGGACAACTCCTCAAAACCCTAGCGAGCGAAGCAAAGTCGAGGAGTGCAAGGAAAAATAAATAACTTCAAGAAAAACACACAAACCAGATCGAATTTCTCGACAGATGCAGGAATTTGGCCCAGTCTGTCCTGCTAGGCCCCATCGAGAACGAAACAGATAGACCGCTTGAAAGATCATATCAGCTATTCGAGAGCATGGTGTCGACCCTCCAAGTGCACATTCAGGAAACTAAGGAGGAACATAAAGAGGAAACTGCCAGACTCCTACTAGCACAACACACTGCATTTTTGGAAGCGTACAAAGTATTGCAGGACCATATGGAGGAGTCTGTCGTAACCGAAGAAGTACTAACAGACTGGCCTACTCACTATGGGCAAGTTTATCAGCAAACGCGATAGACTCGGCAAGGGATTCAGCCATTGGAGAGCAGAAAAACCATGAAGGAAACACTTAGACCAACAATAGAAGATCAGATAGTGTTGGAAACCACCAAACTACAGAAACTAGAATGGGAAGCACATCAGTGGGTGCAACAAGCTCTCCCCAACTTAGAGAAAGTCGACATCATCTGCCCATAGATGAAACGACTTTTTGAGATCGCAGAAGAGCAGAACCAGTTCATGGGCCCCAACTTGGAAAGGATAGCTGAATTCCCCATCTCAAAAAATATGTCGGTGTTGTCAAGCTTAACCACACTGACCATCGATATCCAGAAAGCTTTGCAGAGTTGGACATATTTCCAACATCACCTCACCATCACAGCTCTAGCCATTGTTGAAGTCTGTGTACAGAAACGGCCAACCATCTGCCTTCACAGTCCGCCACAGTAAATTTTTGAAAAGACCCAACAAACAAATTTTGTGTACCTCCATGTTTCTTCGGGACGAAGAAACGTTTTGTTCATGGGGAAGATGTGGAAGGAGCAAGTCGATAAGTTGACTTGAACAAGGACCGACTTAGTCGATGATCCAACTAAGTCGATCATCCGACTTAGTCGATCAGCTGACTAAGTCGATGGGCCGACTTAGTCGATCAGCCGACTAAGTCGGTCGGCTGACTAAAATAAGAGATTAGGTTGACCATCTAAGGTCGCATCAGTTCACCGAACCGACAGGTAGTTATTTTGTAACCATTTTGTAAATCATATATATTAGGCTATTGAGCCAAATGAGAACTTAGTTCAGTTCTCTGCATTGTATGGACTCATTGTAATAATATAATCTGTTTTAATTCTATCTGTTCTTATCTTTTGTCTATGTTTAAGCTTTATATATGTTTTAGTGTGTATTATTGGTAACCCTATGTGATCTGTGAGATTAAAACAACAACTCATACATGATTTTATTTCGATAAAAGAAGGGAGGAGGATGTGGGCAAAAAACAAGTCAACTACACCTAGTTTAGCTTTTCCTTTTGCCTTAAATCATAATAAAACAAGGCAACTTTTCAGAAAAAGAAGATATGCGCTTTGGAGGATCTAGAATAAACCAAACATGCTAAATTGGGTTTCCAAGATATTTCCCAAGAACTCCATGACTCATTTTTAACATGNGGCAACTAGCATAGAATGGAATCTAGGAAACTAGGTAATAAGACAAAAATAATTAAATTAATGTCTAAGGTAGGTAACTATGGGTTGATTATTCTAACACTCAATACTTTCAAGAAATAATCTCATAAAATAGAGTGGAACTCCAAAGTATGCAATTTTATTCATCAATATAGCAACAATACAAAATATCAAGGGCTTCTTGCATCCATCCCAAACAAAGGATGAGAACCCCTTCTTTTATAGCAAAAACGAAGCTTAAACCCCAAGGGGGCGAATTTGAAAAGTGTAATTTGTTTTGGGGCTTGAGATAATGGTGGGAGGAGGTTTGAATTCATGGGAGAGAAGGATTACACCTATATTGAGGTATGCCACTTGGTTTTGGAAGCCTTTACCTCCTCTAACCATTTCATCCAAGTGGCAAAAGCACCCTCCATGAGAATTATTGCCCCCCTTTTGTCGAAGTAAGTTATATCCCCTCATTTGGTTGTTTAAGATGCTCCTATATGATCATAAATGTCCCACACAATATTCTCAACAACTTTGACACCTCAGATACAAGTCCCAGACAAGCTTCCTTTGATTTAGGAATTGGATTTTCTCCAATTTTCCCATTTATTTGGCCCTGTGAGATTTAGAAAAGAAAACCCAAATTAATAATTGAAAATTACTAATTTGACTCTCAAAAGTGGGTTGAGGGGTTAAGTTAGGTCTCTGGGTCCAAAAATTAGCATCCTCATGACCAAATTGGATCCATAGGCCCAATTTTATGACCTTTTGAAATATTACAATTAAAATACACCTTATCGATGATTTTATTAAGAAACTAAAAATTAAAAAATCCTATGGGAGACTTATTGAATGTTCACAAAACTCTAGAAATATGACTATCATGGTATAATACATAGACCCTAGGCTTTAATAACCTTTATGATAAAAATATTACCAAACTCACCATCCTGGCCTTGGAAGATTTTGAGTGAAAAACTTGAAAATTATATGTTGCTTAAAAAGGCGCCATATAATTAACAAGGGAAAAAACACTCAAGGATGATGGCCGTAATGACCAAATCTAAGAAATACAATAATTTTATACAAAATAACCTCGTGTTATGTTATTTATTACAATTCCCTTGAAAGGGTGTGAACATCCAAAAGAGGCCACAACTGGCCCTAATGAAACCAAACTTTACTTCTGAGCACTAAGTAAGAACAAGTTATTTGTTTCAATCCTTGGTGTCTCACTTGAGAAATCCCCTAAGTGAAACTTAGTGGATAAAAGTGTCGACATTGCCTTGAAAATATTGGAATGTTTTCACGATCTCTTTGTCTCTTGTCACACATCTTCCTCTACTTTTTGCAAGTTTTGCACAAGGTCAGAACTGAGGTGTTCCAACGGTACGAGCCTTGTTTCTTCCACTTCTCATTGTACTCTTTGATGTTGAAGATGAATAATTCCCATAATCCACTCTACTTAAGCCTCCAACTCTTCAACTGTATCTTCCCTTTGTTGTTGTTGCATGCACAACACCGTCACTTATTTTTGGAGCTTCTTCATTTATGTTTCCTTAGCCATCTTCTGATCTAAGGATAATTGTTTCATCTCATTCTTCAACTGATTTACTTTTGTCTTAGTTGTGTGTGGCTAGTCTGTGAATTTTTTGTAGTTCAACATCTTCAATCAAGGCTTCCCGAGTCTAAGAAACTTGGTCAATAAGATTAGCACATAGTTCTTATGCTTCTTTTATATTCTTCATAGCTTCTGTTGCTTCTTTTCATCGCTACTCCAACACTAATGGGGGTGTGCTTGGGATTATCTGTGCTTCAAGTTTTGCAACTTTCATTCAAAGGTTTTCTTCTATCTCTCCAAGCTGAGTGACCTTCGCTTTTGCAACCATTTTCTCTATTATTCCTTCATCCGTAAAATTTGTACATGCAATGGAAACATCCTTGTTGAGCCTATGCCTATTTTCTTCCCACGTATTTGTCTTATTCTCAGCCTCTTGCACTTCCTGCTTCATATTATTAACACTTTTATTCGTGAATTTCTTATGCTTAATCAATGCGCCTTCTTGCACTTTCATTTTCGTGACTACGACATTCTGCAACATGTATACTTCATCCATTTTCATCGACAAAAGGTATATTTTTATTTGGCCGATACTTTTCTCTACATTATTGAATTCTAGGGTTCCCATATTTAGCACTTCTCCTAACACTTTCATTATGATTGGTTGATATAGCACTGGTATTTCATATCATCACTCTTCAGAAGTTCCAGGTATATCCTGTGACTTAGCTCTTGGGGTTGTATAATCTACTGCAACTTTAACTTCTTCGACAGCTTTACATAAAAATTTGAGAATATCAATAACAATACCTATAAGCTCTATTTTTTTATCCTCTATTGTCTTGAATCTTTTATGCACATCTTTTCTTATTGCTTCAGTCAAAAGTGCCAAATCATCACTATCAAGGGTGATAGTATTTACAGTTTTATCATCCTTTCTCTTTTTCTTTCATTTTGACTCTACCTTCTTTGTTTGTTCCTTGTTCCTCTTCTCTTGTACATATGGGCCTATCAAAGTTGAACTCAAACCACTCTAGGTCGAATCAAGATCTTGTGCATCTTCCTACGGGTCCTCTTCTTGATGTTTTGTTGCGGTGATGGTGATTTGTCCTTGTCCAGGTCGTCATCTACTATTTGGTCATCTAGAACAGGGACACCCAATTATTTCAACCGTTAATCAACGGTGGCTTCAATTTCTTCTTGAGTTAGTAAAAATTGCGTCGCAAACCGTTGGCATTGTGGGTCTTATCGTAGCTATATCATAACATAATGCGACTTGATATGAAACTTAATAATTTGGCAGAACTGTTTATGACATGAAGGAGGTGGGAAACTTATAAGGACAATTTACACCCAAAATACACTCTATCTAGAGTGATACGCATATTTAACAATGTCATCCTCCAGCCTTGTCTTCTTTCACACCTGATCCCTCAAGGCCTCTCCATGCATAAAATGTAGAAATTCTGACCAGCAATAGATTAATTTCACTCACAACAAATTACAATTGATCATGCAAAATTGTCAACAATGGAGACTGAAAATGGAGCTGTAACACAAAATTATATTAACTCAGTGTACAATAGCCAACCCTGTAATAACATAGGTTGCTGAATATATAGAATACATCAAGAGATCGAATGCATAAGGATGCATCCAAAACTAGCATAAAGCAGGCTTACCCAAAATAGGCAAATCCCCCATAGGTGTAAAAAGCTGATCCCAAATCTATCATGAGGCTCATGAATTGGCAAGGGCGCATGGGCAAGCTAATGAGTGGTGGAATGGAAGCTCATACATGCTTTTGCATGGAGGAAAGAGTGGAGGATGAAAGGGGAATAAAAGAGGTTCACCTCACCTAGTCTCGCTTTCCTTATGTGCTTTAAAAATTGAAAAAGCAGTCAACAAAGCAGAAAAAGCAGAAGGGTGCCTAGGAGGCCAGGAATAAAGTAGATTTGATTCCTAAGGCTTTCCCAAGCACTACATGAGTCAAATATGGCAAGTTTGACCTCTATGGATAGGCAATTAGCAACTTGAACATGGTGGGACTCATGAACTAGGCAAATAAGACAAAAATAAATGAATTAATGTCTAAATGGGTAATACTATGGGTTTGATTATTCTAACACCCCCCATTAAGCCTGAATTTATGAGTAATAAATCAAAAATGTAGGGCCTAGCAACAAGGCTTAGTCACCCTTTTACATACTGCAAGTCCATATGAACCAAGGAAAGAATCAAAACCAACTTGGGAAAATCCTCCCTTAAACATGGACTGTAAAACAAAATTGTAGAATCTTGTCTCCACTCATGCTTTGACAGCATGATAAAAAATCTCCAGCAGTGATTTGAGATTGCTGAAGGTCTTCTCACAAAATGCTTTGGTGAAGATATCAGATACTTGTTCTGAAGATGAACAGAAGAGTAGGTGAATGGTGCCATCATGCACAAGCTCTCTGATGTAGTGCATGTGAATCTCAATGTGTCTGGTTCTCTACTTCTGAACTGGATCTTTGCAAATTTGAATGGTACTCTGGTTATCACAGTAGATGGTAGTTGAGTACTCAGGTTCAAAACCACACTCTCCAAGTAAACCCTGCAACCATAAACACTGAGTTGTTGCATTGACAACTCCTCTGTACTCAGCTTCTGTAGATGAGAGTGCAATGGCACTCTGTTTCTTGCTTGACTAGATAATTGGCCCTTTTGCAAGCATGAACACATAACCTAAAGTGGACTTCCTGTCTGTGCTATCACCTGCCCAATCATTGTCAGTAAAACCAATTAACTCAAGGTCAGAATTGGCTTTATAGAAAATCCCATGTGTCCTTGTTCCCTGAACAAAGCTAAGGATCCTCTTGGTTGCTTTCCAATGGATCTCATGGGGTTGATCCATGAATATATAAGCAACACTGACTGCATAACAAATATCAGGTCGAGTATGTGTCAAATACAATAAACATCCAATCAACTGTCTATGCAAAGTGTTGTTTACCATCAGTGGAGAATCGTCTTCCTCCAGCTTCACTCCTGAAAGGAAAGGAGTTTTTCTTGCTTTGCAATCTTGCATTCTGAATTTGATCAGCAAATCCAAGGCATATTTGGACTGGTGCACCTTGATTCCAGCTTTGGTTTGAGCAATCTCAAGCCCCAGAAATTGACTTAAGAGCCCCAAATATGTCATGGAGAAGGCTTGGTTCATAGCTCCTTTTAGGGAAGCAATCTTAGCCTGTGAGCTTCCTGTAATGAGGATGTCATCAACATATAACACAATTATCATTAATGAACCATTAATTACCTTCAGATACACATTGGAATCTGATTTGCACCGAACAAAATTCAGAGATAGCAAGAAGCTATCTATCTTGGCATACCAAGCCCTGGGGGCTTGCTTTAGCCCATACAATGACTTTCTCAACCTGCACACAAGAGAATGGTCAGTAGAAAAACCTTGGGGCTGCTGCATATATATCTCCTTAGTGAGATCACCATTCAGAAAGGCACATTTTACATCCATATGATGTACCTCCCATTGCCTTGATACTGCAATGGCTAGCGCTAGCCTGATTGAATCCATCTTTGCCACTGGGGAAAAAATTTCATTGTAATCAATGCCATGAAACTGTGAGCAACCTTTAGCTACCAATATAGCCTTGTACTTCAGTGGTGAACCATCAACAGCAAATTTGGTCTTATAGACCCACTTACACTGTACTAGTTTTCTCCCTGGAGGAAGATCCACTAGCTCCCATGTGTTGCTCTTCTGTAGTGAGTTGAACTCCTCATTCATGGAAGCTTGCCATCTTGGATCTCCTGCTGCTTCTTCATATGTTTGAGGATCAGAATCCACCACCAAATATCATTTTTCAGCAAACTCAAGATCCTTCATGCACAGACCACTCTCAAATTGAGATCTAGTCCTCCTTGGGTCATTGGGATCACCAGCTAACTGTCCTACTGCATGTAGTGTCTTGGCTGCCCATTTAGGCCTTGTGAGGATTTTTGGGTCTGCAATAAAATCATCTCCATCAGACAAATCATAATCAGCATGTTCAACAAACTCTTTACTTACTTCTTGAGGTTCAGGTGGTGAAGAGGCTTCACCAATTTCCACATCTGCAAAGGGTTCTTCTTCAAACTGAACACACCTTTCAATGAAGGATTTGTTTGTGCTCAAGTTTATCAAATTGTACCCTTTTGAATATTCATAGTATCCCACAAAAAGACACTATTGGCTTTGGGGCTACAAAGCCTTCCTCTTCTATGTCGGGATTCTAGCCCATGCCTTTGAGCCAAAAATCCTGAAATGGGTCACATCTGGCTTGTGCCCACTCCATGCTTCAAAGGGAGTCATGCCATCCAACTATTTGCGAGGCACCCTATTCTGAATATAGGCTGCATAGTTGATATCTTCGACCCAGTACTTTGGTGGCAAAGTTTTGGCCTCCATCATGCATGTTGCCATCTCCTTCAGTGATCTGTTCTTCCTCTCTGCAACACCATTTTGCTTTGGTGTGTAGGGGATAGAATGCTGCATCTGAATACCTGCATCTGCACAATAGTTAATAAACTCAGTCTTGACATACTCACCACCATTGTCAGACCTGAGTACCTTGAGTTTTCTTCCACACTGGTTTTCAACCAAAGCCTTGAAGACTTTGAATAGGCCAAAAACTTCTGACTTGTGTTTCATGAAGTGAACCCAACAATACCTGGAAAAATCATCAATAAAGGTCAATGCATATTTGGCCTGACTCATGGACATATGAGGGAATGGGCCAGCAACATCACTGTGAATCAGTTCGAGGGGTGCAGAGGTTCTCTCATGGCTGGCTTTCTCAAATTTGTGCTCTGGGTGTTTTCCTAGGATACAACCTTGGCATACTCCTTTGGAAAATTTTATCTTGGGAAACCCTAAGACCATATATTTCTCACTAATATCAGACAAATACTTGTAATTTAAATGGCCAAATATTTCATTCCATAGCTTGCTAGCTTCATTAGCATGGATAAGAAGAGCAGAGGGGTTTGAGTAAGGCAGGAAGTGTGAAAACATGTATACCTTTTGAGCATGATTCGCTACTCCTTTTGCAATGATTCTTCCACTCGAGATTTCTGTGATCTCAACTTCATCTGGTGAGAATGTGACTTTCTTAGGAGACCCAGTGTGGGTCATCTGGTACACTGATAGAAGGTTGGAGGCAATACCAGGGACATAC